>JAOBAY020071145.1:0-11723 GCA_025331085.2 Zoanthus sociatus | reverse complement strand
GAGCAACAACGAGCTCCGATAGCTAGTCACTGAAAACAACGTCATCAAGAACAAATAGAAGCTCTGATGTTCTTAACAAAACAATCTGCTGAAAAGATCTAGTCGGCTAAACGTACACGTTCGTTGCAAAATTTTCCCGCAATAACCTTTTTGGTAAAAGTATGGTCATATTACTGGATAGGTTTCAAAACATTTATCCAAGCAAAGACAATAGCAATAAAGAATATATCCCATGTGTTACTTTACCAACTAAACGCAAGTTACTTTCAGACATCTTACAAATCTGGAATGCCCACAAACACCGCCACAATGTTAATTAACAACCTTAGCATGGATGGGATATCGAAGTTTATTTTCGAACAGTTCCATCCAAAACGTTTTATTGCGTGCGTATGTTTTAAGTTTAGGAACAATATGAATAGAAAACCAGGTGAAACTATTCAGGAGTTGGTAACATAAATTCGTCAAGATGCTGTAACCTGAGATTTTCTATCTATTAAAGATTCCTCAAATGAGGCCATGAGAACAAGATTTATTTGTTGCAATAAAACAGTACTAAAACTATTATTTAAAATACTGAAAAGACGACAAGCTCACTTTTGCTAAGGTTATTGAAGTAGTAACTAAAACAGAAGACGCTGCCAAATTTGCGAAAGAAACTGTTTACGAGCAAGACTAGAAGCACGAAATTAACTAGATGCAGTCAAGGAAAAAATAGAAAACTGCCTCATTTCAGCCACAATTTTCTTCGGCTGAATGTATTGGGTGCGACAAGACCGGACACAGACCGAAAGATTGCAGATTTAAGACAATTTAACATGTATTCCAAGAGCGCGCATTGGATATGAGATGGTAAACAGCGAGGCGAGTAGCGCCGAGTTGGCTAAAATCGTCTCATATCCAGCAAGCGCGAATGGAATAATTATTTTACTAAATTCCATTACCTTTCCGAACCCTTCGATACTTGAAAATGACAAAAAAATTTTGTTCTGACATTTTTCAGCTTGGCAACACTTTATAAAATTAGTTTCCTTATATGGTCATTCGGTATATGAGCTGAGCTGATAACTGATATTGAGTGAACCAATCAGAAGCCTTGAAAGGCAATATTCGAGGTTGAAAATTTAATAATATATGTTATTTCTGTAGTATGGTCAAACACTTGGAAGTTGTTTGGTTAAAGAAAAATAGGGACGATCGAAAAATACAGAGAAAACAAAAAACCCCAAAAATTACCGTTATATAACGGTAAACAGAATAAAAAATCCTGATAAATTAGAAGCACAACACACCATTACTTTTGAGGTCGTTAGGGAAGCTGTAGACAATAACCTTGGCAAAAAAGCATTGACAGCATCAGACAAACCTTGACTACAAAACTCTGTTCAGCAGTACAAGTCTGCCAGTCAACACCCATTGCGAGTTTTAGGAACTGTCATCCTGCAAAACCAGAAGCACGAAATTATTCAAAATATTGAACCTCCACAACTCACATACATGGGCTGAGTTAGACAACCACTTTCTAGCGTACATCCCAGCAGAACCCCACAGCTTGGATAGTTGTTGGTAAACCTCAATACACTCACTCTCAGTTGGCGCTGAATCCATGCTATCGTCCATGTATGTGGATTCTAGGATGGTATTTGCTGCCTTAGGGAAACTGTCCTTGTTCTTTTCAGCATGGTACCTTGACACAAATTGAGCTTGAAATGGACATGAATTAACCCCAAACACGAGACTGTTGAACTGATAGACTTGTGGTGTTTTTGATGTATCGAGATCTCTCCACAGGAAGCGGTGAAACGGTCTGCACTCAGGGCTAATACCAATTCGAAGATACATCTCTGCTATGTCACCAACTAATGCATAAGGGTATCGTCTAAATCTAAGCAACACATCGAACAGCTCACGCTGCAGTTTCGGCCCTTTGTGAATTACGTCATTCAAGCACACACCATCATGTTTAGCAGATGCGTCGAAAATAAGACGTACCTTGGTAGTAGTTCTGTCTGGCTTTACCAATGGAAAATGCGGTAGGAACCACTGCTGTCTACTCTCTTCGTCTTCATAGGATTTTGCCTTCTCAACTTTAGATATGTAGCCTTTCTTCAAGTAGTCTTGGATGGTGTTAGAATAGGCTTCTCCTATCTCTTTGTTCTTCAACAGTCGTTTCTCAGTATTTTCTAATCGTTTGACAGCCATACTGTAATTATCTGGCAAATCTATTTTGTCTGTCTGCCATGGCATTGATACCTCATACCTCCCATCTTTGAAGTGGATTGATCGCTCAACTTGCTTGAGAGCGCTAATTTCGTCTAGAGTGTAGTTTGGTTTTTGCTTTTCAGTTCCTGCAGTTTCAATCTCCCAGAATCTTTGTAGTGTCGAACTGATTTCCTGATCTGCGCTGGATAAAAAGAACGTGGCGTTGAAGTTGACTGTGTCTCCACCACATGCATTGTGCCCACCTATGCACGTCCATCCTAAAGGAGTCAATCTGGCAATTGGCTGTCCAGACTTTCCCCGCACGTCTCGTAGTGAATAATGTAGTTCCGCGTGGTCGATTCCAATTAGCATATCTATAACCGGTCTACGCCCAAGACGGGGGAAATGTATACCTGTGAGGTGTTTCCACTTACTGGCCTTTCTCCGCCAGTCAATGGGTTGTAGGTCTCCTGTCACTCTATCGGTAGTGAACGCTGACATTCTGGTACTTGTTTTTCCATCCACACTCTTCAAGTTGAACGTAACTGGCATAGACTTAAACACGTTCTCCTCTCCGTTCAAAACATTAACTGTCACGTTACGCACCTCTCCATGCAGCCCCAGTTCAAATGCAACGTCGCTGTTGATATATGTCTTCGTACTCCCGTCGTCCAGTAGAGCGTTGATTACTATTTCACGCCTACCATTACTCACCACTACTGGAACAGTCCGTAGAGCTATGTGACGTGCGTCATTCTTTGGCTCCTCAGCGGTTGTGAGAGTAGTTGTGTGCGTCCTCTCAGCTGGGACTTGCGGCTCCCCCTCCGTGCCTGAGGTGGTTTGCTCATCTCGGACGCTTGCGTACCTGTTTGCAGGCTTCTCTCTATGTAGTAGTCTATCGTGGCTTTCTTGGCAACCGTTTAGACCGCAAACTCGGGTTCGTGTGCATTGGCTTCCAATATGGTTACCCCTGAGACACCTATAACACACTCTGAGGTGTTTTGCGTTGTTCCAGCGATCTTCTACACTCATGCCCTTGAATTTAGAGCAACGCCACAGAGGATGGTCACCCTTTTCACACAACTTGCACTTTCTTTTATCTCTGGTTTCTTGCTCCGTCTTGGCGAAGAACGTATGAGTGTTCTGTTTAGGTGTCAATAATCCTCGAAGAGTCTCAGAGGCGACGGTTTGAAACTCAGCTTCTTGTAATACCCATTCACGAAGCGTCTCCACACATTCCGTTTTACTGCTTTCGAAGATCCACCTGTTGTACTGTGTCAGCATCTGCGTGGTCATTTTCTTCAGAAGTTTTAGGTAGAGAGATCCGTTTCCCAACTCTTCATGACGTCCAGCTTCCTTCAGATTGATGATTGCTACGTCCAATATGTCTGCGAAGTGCTCGATATCTTTTGGGTTCCCTTGTCTTAAAGGTTTCAGATTCTCTATTTCCTCCAGATAGAGAGCCACTTGTCTCCTTTTTCCGCCGTATTTCCTGTCGAGTCTGCTTTTGGCTGCTTCATAGGCAGTGGCAGAGTGACCTAGACTCTCGATCACTTTAAGAGCTTCTCCAGCGAGATACTGTCGTAGTTGTAAGAGCTTGTACTCAGCTGTCGCGGGTGCGCTATAAATGCACGCTATAAAGGCTGCCTTCCAGTTCTCATAATGAGCTTTGTTACCTGTAAAGACTGGGATTGATACTCTCTTTAGCTGCCTCCACAAGTCCTGTGCAAGATCAGCGGGTTTAGTTTCTTTTTTTTTTTGCATCTAGTATATTAGATTTCTCCGAAGTGTCAGGTTTTGCATCCATAGTCAGTTCTTGGTTATGCCTTTTCTCTTCAACCTCAGTTGGGCTTCTAAAGCTTTCTTCTACCTGTTTTTGAGTGTAGGTTTTGCGCTGTTTAGCTCCTTCAATAGTTTCACTGAATGCTTCCAAGGTTGCACTGGATGCCTCGTCCTTTTGGGCGTCAAAATACTCCTGGCTTCTATTTTGTGCTGCACTATATTCTCTTTCAATTTGTTCAATCTCTTCACTTACTTTTATTACATTATCAATGTCCTTTCTGTTCTCATAATATGTCGACAGGTTGACCAGCACTTCTAAAACTTTGTCTAGTCTGTCATTCAGCTTCCATCTGGCCTCTCGAACTTCTCTCCGGCTCGGAATATCTTCTTCAAGAAGTTGTAGTAAGCCGTGCCTAGCTTTAGTAAATCCTGTTTTGCATTTACTTTTTTCTTGTTTTAACTTCACTAATGATTCGTTTACCTTTGTAGTTTCGTTTTCTTTATCTTTCTCTGCTTCCCCATTATGTAGATTCTTTTTGCTCTTCCGTTGTCAAACATTTTCTTCAGTCGAACCTCGTCCTGCTACCAGTAAAGGTTGTGAGATAACCACAAATATTTTCTTCCACCGAGGGTCTTATTTTTCACTGTATAAAACGTTGTGCGATACCCTTTACAATCGATTCCATGCTATAAGTTTGTACGATTAAACACTTAATGATTATCGATAACTCTGTAACAACTCTTAATACTATCTCTGAAAAATACTATTCAAACTCTCTTGATTTTGCTTATATAGTCTCTCGGTGTTCTATTTATAGCAGATTGCATCACGCTTAAAACTAGCTATTTTCTACACTTTAGAACGTTCCAGGACAATCCTTTAGACTAACAGAACATTCTAGAACCTAACCTAAGTAAACGAGTATTATATGGAAACTTCTGGAATTTTCTATAGAATTTTAGATACGTAACTTTAATGTAAACAAGACAAATATTAAGTGTTCTAGAAAAATCTACACAGTTCTTGAATATTCTTCACGCCATTCATTGGTCTCTCAAAAAGTGAAACGTTCTAAACATACATTCTAAATATATTTTCAAATTGCTAGTCTTTGACTACTGTCACACCCTTGAGATTTTATAATAGTTCCACTTTATCTTTATTCCTACGGCTTCTCCTATCTTACTGGACAAAGAATCACTTGTATAAACCCTATAACATTTATAGACAATCTTCCTCCTCATATTATAACTTTCAATGTCTCCGCAACAAAGATAAGTTTTTCTTCCTTCCGTTAAGTGTTCTAGCTATCCCACGAGTACGTGCATTTCTTGCGTTTCTTTCCTGTAATTGTCGCAACAGTCACAATATTTATATCAAATGTAATATTATTGGTGCCACAGACTTCTTCCTCATCGTTACTCCACGAGCACTTAACGCAATCCTTTCTGTTAGTAAAGCAATTTTCTTTTTATTTTCTAATTGCTCTTTTCTTTCTCCAAGTCTGTACATGGGTCTTTCGCCAATTTTATCATTGTTTTATCTTATTGCACGAATAGACTGCAGACCCAATGCTACTGTAAGACTTTTAAATAGGTTATTACATTCTTCAACAATAACAAAAATTATGTTGCCTTTCTCTGTTTTAATCAGAGAAAAGAGTATCAAATTATCAAGCAATAAATTAAACTTTTCTATGGGTTTACCAGCATAATAAACCACGTGGGATGTTGAGAGAACAAGAGATCAGTTTGTAAACCCCGAGCCAAACAACTGGTCAGACCAATCAAAATTTTAATTCTCCAGAGATTACTCAAATCAGTGACAAAACCAATCAAAATGATGGTAAAAACCAAATCTCGTCAAACAATCAAACAAAAACAAAAACATTTCAACAACATTCACTGAACAATACTGCAAAAATGAAAAAATCTTTCAAAACCAAAGTTTTCAGTTCAAAGAAAAAAAAGGGAAAACCCCGTTTCTTGGAACACAATTTCAACATCTCATCATATCACTCATAATCGTACAGCACTCAAATCTTGTCAAATGTTTCATAATATACAGCATTCAATATCTCGTCATATATCTCATAATCCTACAACACTAAAAATATCTCGTCAAAACTCTAATATACGTACAAAATACAAAAGCTCGTCATCACTCTCAAAATCCTAAAGCACAAAAAAGCTACCCATAACTCTAAACATCGTACAAAATACAAAAGCTCGTCATACCTCTCATAATCGTACAACATACAAAATCTCGTCATAACTCTCATACTCGTACAACACACAAAAACTCCCAATAACTCTCAAATTATTAAACCTTTTCAAAACTCTTTCATACGAGTTAAATCACTTTGTTGTTTAGATTGATTTATTTCAGTTTCTCTTCGTTAATTTTTTTAATATTGTAAATATATTCAATGTTTCAATTTTAAGAGCTGTTTTTATTATTTATGAAAGTTAAAATATTTCTCTCATGTTTCGCTTTTTTAATTAGTTATGGAATAATTCAATATTTTAATATTTTTGTTGTAGTTTTAAGAATGTATTTATATGAAGACCACCAGTTTATCAGTTTATCTGTCAAGTGTCATCCTCTTTAAATATAGTTGATTGATTGACTGATTGACTATCATAACCATACAACACACAAGAACTCTTCATAACTCTCATAATCATACAACACACAAAAGCTCGTGAAAACTCTCACAATCATGCAACACACAAAAGCTCGTCAAAACTCTCATAATCATACAACATACAGAAGCTCGTGAAAACTCTCATAATCATGCAACACACAAAATCTCGTCAAAGCTCTCATAATCATGCAACACACAAAAGCTCGTCAAAACTCTCATAATCATACAACACACAAAAGCTCGTCAAAACTCTCATAATCATACAACATTCAGAAGCTGGTCATAACTCTCATAATAATACAACACACAAAAAATAATCATAACTCTCATAATCATGCAACACACAAAAACTCATCATAACTCTCATAATCATACAACACACAAAAGCTCGTCAAAACTGTCATATTTATACAACACACAAAAGCTGGTCATAACTCTCATAATCATGCAACACGCAAAAGCTGGTCATAACTCTTATAATCATACAATACACAAAAACTCGTCAAAACTATCATAATCATGAAACACACACAAAACCACATCATAACTCTCATAATCATAGAACACACAAAAACTCGTCAAAATTCTCATAATCATACAACACACATAAGCTCGTCAAAACTCTCATAATCATACAACACTCAGAAGCTGGTCATAACTCTTATAATCATACAACACACATAAGCTCGTCATAACGCTCATAATCATACAACACACAAAAACTCGTCATAACTCTCATAATCATACAGCATTCAATATGTCATCATAACTCTCATAATCGTACATTATTCAATATCTTGTTATTAGTCTCATAACCGTACAGCATCCAATATTTCGTCATAAATCTTTTAATTGTACAACGCTCAATATCTCGTCCCAATTCTCATAATCATACAATACTGAATATCTCGTCAAAAATCTCATAAGCGTAGAATGCTCAATATCTCCTCATATCTCTGAGAATCGTACAGCACTGAGTATCTCGTCATATATCTCATAATCTTACAATGAGCTCTCAATACCCCAAGTAATAATATCTATTAATATTTAATACTAACCTGTGCAACACAAAGTTTTACTACTAGTTTATAAAAGAGTTTGAATAGTATGCATGCTCTGATTGGTTGAAAAAACATTTTTGTTTTGCTCTTCAATCATGATAAGCTGGAACTTTGGTTTGTGTCGTATTTTTCTACGCTTATGATGTATTCTTCCAACTTCCTGTGTGTTTAGAGGTTATGTAAACACAGAAAGGATCTTATAGTTTTTAAGAGTACTGCTAATTAATCCATTGTTGCAAATACTCTAACTTATAACATTATACATTATTACATTACAACCTCTATAAACCAAGCCCGTATCCAGGGGAGGTGTGTGGGGTGCACAGCACCACCCTAAACAGCCATAAAGGTGCACAAAGTCCACTCAATAATTAAAGTAACAAATGAAGAAACAAAGCTTACGATGGAAAATGATCATCAAAGCACATTTAGAAGCACTTTTATTTACTTGTAAAACAATCTCAATAACAAATTAGACGAACATCTAATGTGTCAGTCCAGCAAAAATACCATAAGCCCAAACTTGTTTTTACACAGAAGTTTTTAAATTTTATGCAGTCCTTAAAATATGAAAGTGGTGATAAAAAGACATCCTGTCTGGGGGGTTGATCCCAAAAAATTTTGTTTGCAAACCCCCAGCAAAATTTCTGCATACGGGCTTGTAAATCTCCTAGTACCTACACTTACCTGTATCCCATAACATTATGTCACACACTGACTGGTATAACAGGATTAGTATGGCAACAAATTGAATTTCGGTGACGTCAACTCTGGAAATAAATAAATTATGATTATGATTAAAAAGAAAATAATCATCTCAACTTCCCTTTGATTCAACGACACAAATGCCACATGTACAATACACAGGCCACTCAAACTACAATCTACCACAAGCTTGTTAAATCAACTTGAGAAAGAACAATTAGCATAAGCTTAAGAAATACATTTTGAAATTTAAAATCCCAACTCCCAAGCAGCTTTGCATAGTTTAATTTCAATATTAACAAGATTCAGAAGACCCCTATGAAAACTTTCTTAAGATGACTGGGGCTTCCTCATAAAATATCTCTATAATAATAATAATAATAATAATTATTATTATTGTTATTATTATTATTATTGAATATATATCATGAATATATATTAAATAATAGTCCAATAAAATATAGAAGTTTAAAAACTTTAAGAATAGTTAACAACAGTAGTCCATAAGTTGGAGCAAGCATTTCCCATACTAGGCCTACGTCACAGAATTTACACAGACTGATTTATTTTTGGATCACTATTCGAGAGAAATTATATGTTAAGTTTCAGTCCTTGGTAATATGATACAGCCAAGTACGATTTACAACTCATCCTCTCTTTCACTGTTTTCTAAACTACTAGAGACTTCTGTCTGTCAGTTAATGGTTTCGCTTTGATGGTAACAAAGACTTCCGATGATGTCAATGATTAAGTATGGATGCATGCATGTGATTGGTCTGAATTTGCAGGAACTATGAACTAAAAATAAGTCTGCTTGTGAAAATGCAGTGACTACAAAACATGGGAGCAGCTAGCTCCTACTTATGGGCTCCTTACAGTTTCGACGTTAGATAAACATCATTATCATGTCAAAAATGATGTTGAGAAGTGGTGTATATATCTAGGGAGACAACAGGAAAGGGGGTTCATACTGTGTTGTAGTTCCATTTGTTCTTACATTTTTTAATAATGAGTATAAGTCTTTTATTTTATCTTAAACAGGTGATGAATTGGATTTAAATTGTTGTCTCTGTTAGTTATGATCTGATATGTTAAATGTCTGCCACTGGCAAATCTTCTGTACCCAGCAACAAGTTGGTTGCTGGCAAATCTTTTGTACTCAGCTTTCCATCCTTTCAGAGTAAGTAAATGAGTACCTGCAAGAACAGCTGGGAAGCTAATAATACAATGGATAAGCTAGAGTGTCCAGGGAGAGTCAAATAGATATCTGAACAGACATCTATAATGTCGCTGAAAAAAATGGCAAAACAGTTACTGTTCATCAGCAGGATGCCTAAATTGTGTGCAATTCTACAATTTGTTTCGGCTCCATTAAATCCTGTTAAAGTTAAGACTCGCTATTGCTGAAGTCCGGAGAAAACAAATTTTTGTGTTTGTCTAAAACTATAAATAACTTTAGAGGAATGACATATCCCAGCCAACCCCCTCATGCTCAGTGTCCCTCTCTATTCCCTCATTTTCTCCGGTGGCCATCCAATGAATATCACTGACCATGGCACAGTAGTTAGAAGCAATGTGTTTGTATTCCAATCCGGCCTTAACCTCTATCGACCCTGTACCCGCACACGCCTGGTTAGCCTAGTTGGTAAGGTGCTAGTCTATTGTGCGGGAGGCTCGGGTTCGATTCCCGGCCGGACCAACACTCAAGGTTTTAAAATAATTGACGAGAAGGTGCTGCCTTTGCTCTAACATCTGCATATGGTTAGAGTTTCACGTCTTCTCGGATAAGGACATTAAACTATAGTCCCTCGGAGACATATCTGTGTTTATGTGTGTGTGTCTGTCATGTGACAGGTTTCCGTTCAGCTTAGAGTGGTAAAAATGGTGTTCCCAATTAGTAGGCCTTTGGCCAACAAGAAGACTTGATACCTAAATAAAGTCTTTATTTATAATTATTACGCGATTTTTCCCATAAACGTCAAAAAAATTGGCACCCTTCCTCCTCCTTGGGTACGGGCCTGGACATTCTGTTAGAAATAATTATGAATAATGTCTAACCTAATGCTACCTGAGGTTCTTTGTGACAATTTCTAGCATCCCTACCATACCACTACAGGTACGCTGGAGGCTGGACAAAGCTTCCACCTACTACATTCGGGCAATTTCTCTTCTCTTTTGATATCTAGTTTCATTACAGACGTTTGCTATAAGGCAAGTTTCAGAAGTGCTTACCGGGAGCACAGTATTTAGGACTCGCTGTGCCACAGTTCTTGGGATGACATTTCTTTTTGTCAGGTGCAAGATAAAAGCCAGCGTTACAGCTACACACACCGTTTCTACAAACATGTTGACAGCCATTATTCATTACACCGCATTGAGAACTCTCCTACATTAATGAAGAGTACAAAAAAACAAAGAAGGTGTAAGTACTTTTCTCTGAATACTTAAACTACCAGAGCAACAACCAAATAGAAGCGCTTTTCAATCAGAACATACATAGCATCGAGGCTTTAATCCTTTTTTTATCAGAGCGCACACAACATGCATGAACGTGTTAGTTATTCTTTATCAGAGTGTAAACACGAAGGTGTTAGTCCTTTTCTATAGAAGCAAACGCACCTGTAAGATTGGACAAGACTTTCCCCGACATCTGCGAGACACTTGAACTGTTCTTGTTCTTTGTCGGGCTCCTACTGCGCACTTTTCACTACAGGCTCCCCACGAGCTCCACGAACTGACCTGTTACATGAAGGAGTTAAAGACATAAATATTTACCTTTATCCTTCAGCAATTCCAGGGTTCACGGAAACTTAGACTATAGATAAATTTCATTAGCAAAGCTAGATCTCATTGGAGAAAATTGTTGCATTTGATTAGAAAGAATAGACAAAAATACCTTATATACCCTCTTGTCATTCCAGAGTTCACGGACGTTTTTGGCTACAGATAAGTTTAATTTGCAAAGCTTGATCTCATTGGAGAGAATTGTTGCATTTGGTTTAGGTACAGCTACAATAAACATGAGAGCAAGCTGCCTTCCAAACGAATGTTGGCTTGCAGTATCTTGCAGTACCTTATGTTTCAAGCTAAAACCTGCATCGAAATCCGACGACCCAAACCTTGAACCGTAGACCCTAAGTGCTAAGCTCTGAACATAAGCCGACCTAAGACACGGTTTGGGGTGTAGGCTAAGCTTTGACTCGCCTCTCTGATGCCAAAGCTTGGCCGCCGGTTAAACCCTAAACCCTAAACCCTCAACCCTACACCCTAAACCCTCAACCCTAAACCCTAAACCCTGTGGTAGTTTAGGCAGGCCAAGGTCTCG
>JAOBAY020071134.1:0-11725 GCA_025331085.2 Zoanthus sociatus | reverse complement strand
ATAAAATCGCTAAAAATTGATTATACTGTTGATAATGATAATAATAGTAATAATAATAATGATAATAATCATATTTAAAATAATAATAATTTCTTACTAAAACTGACAAAATGTACAGCTATTTATAAAAAAAAATTCGAAAACATATGTACATAAAAAAATCTTCGGTAAGGAAAAGAAATATCAATCAAGAGAAAGCATAAAACATTGGTTAAACCATTTCGTTAAGAAATTATCACGTTAGTCCAGCAAGTCCCTTCTCTATCTTTAAGTCATTCTCGTGTACATTTGTCTTTCTTCTCCGTGACCTTGTTCCCTTCAAACAGACTAGGGCAGTCCGTAGGATGGCGAAGGACACCTTCGTAATTGTATTATTAATGAAAACAAACAAACAAATAATAAGTGATTTATTAAAAAGAAAGGTCTTTAAAATCGTTAGGTAAGCATCGCTTACAATGTGGACTAGCATTTTTTTCTTAGTGAAGGGGCATAAGGCAGATTCAAGGAGCGAGCATCATGTGAAGGCAGTGGTAGTTGTAAAAGTTGCAACAACGGAAAATGGTCATCATTTTAAAAAAAACTTAAAAAACATTCGGAATACATTCTCTAGAAACTATTTCCATCTTCCATTAAACTTTAACGGCATAATAGTAGTTATCAACAATGTTAGTAATTTGCATCAAAATTAAAAGTTTGTTTGGCTTAGACAATCTTTTCCTGGGTTCCTTTCCCCCGTTGTGGTTGCTGAATGCTTCTTAAATTGAACTAAACTATCTTATATTGCCATATTCACAGTACCAGTAAGCATTTTTTGATGTTCATTAGGTTGAGCTCAAACACTCAAAAACAGTTTTGAGCGAATGTTCCACATGATACTGCCATCTTATATTTAGGTCAAACACTCGTTGAAAGGTTTTTTGAAGCGCGTCATTGTTGGGAAAACACCAAGCTGACTTTTCGAGCGCTAACCCTTCGTCACAGCAACTATTATTTTATGTTTTTTTACGGCCATGATCGAAATTATTAATCTAGCTTCGATTAAACCACGTGCTTACATGTATGCAGTAGCCTTTCCTGGTAGGAAAAGGCGGGAACGAAGGAGATTTTCGTTCAACATGAAGTCCTTACACTCGACTCCCGCCCCTCAAGCTTTGACCCAGATAGGGGCCAGAAGTAATGAGCTAATTACATACATTGCAGTCTAACGTTGTAAAACATGGTATTGAACTTAAAGGAGGACTGAAGGCTAAAACTATTCTCTTTTTGTTTCAATTTATTGGTGTATTTAGTTAACATGAAGTTTTTTTTAATTGAGGTCAAATTACATTGAGAAATTGAATGTAGAAACGAAGAAAAGTCTCTAAAAAGGTTTGGTACCGTGGTCGTTATTGGGCTTGTCAGCGGTATGGTATGACGTAGGTTACGATATTCAGAACTTAAATATAAAAATGTGCTCTAAATCTTGATATTCTTAGAGCGGTCTTTATCTTTTGAAGGTACTTTTCTTTTATGGCAGCCGAAAGCATTACAGTAAGCATTTTTTTCCCTCTTTATAGTTATTCTAGTATCATAACATAGTAAGTCTTTTGGCGATCGGGCCTTTTTCCACGCTTGGCCAACAGTATGGAATTCTTTACCATCTAGCATAAAAAACTGCAGGAACATTGACTTTTTTAAAGTACAGTTAAAGACTAGCCTGCGTTGCAGACAGTCTATTCCTCTGGACAATATCGACGGTTGAAAGAGCTTGGGGCCGGCTGCTTCGTAGGCTATTAAAGACTTATCTTTTTAAGAAAGCTTTTAATTTGTAATTTTGTATTTTTATTACTATTATTAATTTAGTCTATTGTAAATATATTTATATATTTTGCTTGTACAAATTGTAAAGCACTTTAGAATATCTTAATAGTTAAAGCGCTATATTAAATGTAATAAATTATTATTATAACCTTCGTCATAAACAACCGCTGACATCACATATTGAGCCGTCGATCAAATCTTGTCCTTTTCTTACAAAACTTCAAATTTTTCTAAACTGCATGGCTAAAAGCTTAAAAAAAATTATATAATTGTTCTACTATGCCTAAATATTTAAACAATAAGAAGTCAATTTAAGCTTTCAGTTTTCCTTTGATAAATAATAAAACATTTTATTACCACATAAACGAATATTTGTTTTTGTAGATCTTGGCAATTGCCCGTCGGGCTGGACTAAGTTCGATAAAAACTGCTACCAGTTTAATGAAAACTCCCGGAGCACGTGGTCCGCTGCACGGGTCCAATGTACACAACAGGGAGGGGACCTTTTGAGTTTGACCAGCATACAGGAAAAGGATTTTATCGTCTATCAGTTCAAACAAAAAAACTCAAGCTCTGTGTGGATCGGTGAGTGATGGACGAAAATTCATAAAACTTTTGTTCCAAGCTGCTGTTTCCTAGAATCATACCCGTTGTGTTTTTTTAAATTTTCCATTTCAATGTACCTAACATTTGATAAAAAAGGTTTACTAGATCTAACTTTAAAACAATCATAATGTATATATTGTTTCGATAATGTAAAGAATTGATTAAAAGATCAGACAATAACACGTTCTTACGGAAATAAATCTCATTTCCACATACAATACAACACAGCAAAGTGTGATGTTATGAACCATGACTCCCAAAGTAGCATTTATTAAGTTACGTTTTGTGAAACGCGTTGAATATATGCCAGCTATGCCATGCTGATGAGGCCTAGAAATCTCCAAACAGCTGCCAATTAGATCTAGCAAAGGCAGCTAGCCCGCCTAGGGGTAAGCCGTGGCGTTCTACTACACCTGATCAACTTTAGGTTGAGACGTTTATTCATTGCCGTAAGTAGAGAAAGAAACTGACGTTTCACGTGTTATCCCTCCGTCGCAACAATATTTGTCTTGGTGAAGGGTTAACGTTCCAAATGGCAGCCCATCACCGTACTCCCCATTAACGTTTCCACCTAAAGTTTATTAGTATAAACCTACTAACGGTCTGACACGCATCCTGCATGCTGATTGGCTACTCTACCAGAGGTCTATTTGTGATAGCCTACTAGTAGAGAAAAAATGGCGCATCAAAATAGTAATGAGCCCTGTTTTGCTATAATATCAGAGGATCTCATAGATTTAATTTGTACATTCTTTTTTGATCGTTTAGTAGGTTAATACTAAAACAATTTAGTGTTCTCGGCCTCATGGACTACGAGTTTGAATAGCCCATTCGGCCTACGGCCTTATGGACTATTAACTCGTCCTCGAGGTCTAATTGTTAATTAGATAACGCGTGTGAACTATTCGCCGACCCCGAAACTATTCAAAGAGTATTATAAGCTAAATCAAGTCTTTGTTTTTAGGACTTAATGACCGTGCCTACGAACGTGGTTACGAATGGAGTGACGGAAGTCCGTTAACCTATGTAAACTGGAAACCTACAGAGCCAAGTGACCATAATGGCCAAGAGAACTGTGTGGAAATGAACACAAAAGAAGGAAAGTGGAATGATCTCAGTTGCTCAAGGTCTCTAGGTTACATCTGTAAAAGGAACCTAGGTAGGTGATAACTAAAAAATAGAGCAGGAAGGAGGAAAGTACATAGGCAAAACGAAATTAGATAGACATAAACAAGGTAAATAGATAAGAGAAAATTAGTTAAGGGAGAGACAACCAGAAAACCAAGATGAAGTTTGATAGACAAAAAGAAAGCAGTTAGGCAGGATTAATGCTGTTAAAATAAACACCATGACAGTTACTGTTTATTAGAAAGATATCTAAATTACATGCAATTCTACAATTGATTTTAGCTACATTTGGCAAGAGGAATCTGAAAGGCAAAAGGAATTTAGATAGGCAAGACGATAGTAGGTATGGATTAGGAAATTAGACTGGCACGAGGAAACTGGGTAGATTAAAACTGGAAACTAACTACCTGTATACAAGAGAAAACTGGGCAGGCAAGAAGAATTTGGGTAAGCAAGAAAAAAATGGGTAGCAAGAGGAAACTAGAAAGGCAAAAGGAAGCTGGGTAGGTAACAGGAAACTGGGTAGGCAGGAGGAAGCTGGGTAGGTAAAAGGAAACGGGGTAAGCAAGAGAAAACTAGATGGACAAGAGGAAACTGGGTAGGTTAGATTAAACTGGGTGAGCGAGAGGAAACTAGATAGGCAAGAGGAAACTGGGTAGGTTAGATTAAACTGGGTGAGCGAGAGGAAACTAGATAGGCAAGAGGAAACTGGGTAGGCAAGAACGGGTATGGGTAAGAGGAAACTAGTTAGGCAAGGGGAAACTGGGTAGGCAAGAGGCAACTATGTAGGTAAGAGGAAACTAGGTGGGTAAAAGGAACTGGGTAGGTAAGAGGAAACTGGGTAGGCAAGAGGGAACTAGATGGGCAAGAGAAAACTAGGTAGGTAAGAGGAAACTAGGTAGGTAAGAGGAACTGGGTAGGTAAGAGGAAACTGGGTAGGTAAGAGGAAACTGGGTAGGCAAGAGGAAACTGGGTTGGTAAACTGGGTAGGTAAGAGGAAACTGGGTAGGTAAGAGGAAACTGGGTAGGCAAGAGGAAACTAGGTTGGTAAACTGGGTAGGCAAGAGGAAACTGGGTTGGTAAACTGGGTAGGCAAGAGGAAACTGGGTGGGTAAGAGGAAACTGGGTAGGCAAGAGGAAACTGGGTAGGTAAACTGGGTAGGCAAGAGGAAACTGGGTTGGTAAACTGGGTAGGCAAGAGGAAACTGGGTTGGTAAACTGGGTAGGCAAGAGGAGACTGGGTGGGTAAGAGGAACTAGATAGGTAAGAGGAAACTGGGTAGGTAAACTGAGTAGGCAAGAGGAAGCTGGGTAGGTAGACAACAGGAATTTATTTAGAAAAAGTAAACTAGATAGTCAAAAGAAACTTAAATAAGCAAAGGAAAAGTGGATAGCTTGGCAAGAGGAAACTGGTTAGGCAGGAGAAAAATACGTTGATAAGAAGAAATTACATAGAAAAGTGGAAAGTATTTCTCAATCAAACTATAATTCTTTGTCTTTTTACTATTTTAGGTTGTATTGATTAAAAGCCTGTTGGTTTCCCGGAACTCCTCGCCTATATTAATTCAGTATATTTGTAAGATCTATATACATATGTAATAATAAATAAATAAAGGCAAATATCAATAATAATAACCTTAATGAGTTATTGCGTAATGCCAACTTTCTAAAATTGCTCTCGTTCTATTATTCGCTCTGTATATTAATATTAGCATTTTTAGAATCAATTAGGTGCTCGTACGTCTAGGCATGGTTCGCAATAGATTTTTTTACAGTAATCAGTATTTAAAAAATAAATAAAGAAATAAATACTTTATTTAGCGTCAATTGCGAAGGAAGTGGTTGCCAATTCTTCCTAGCCAGAGAGTAATGTTTAATCGCTTGACCAGTCAGATCTTGCCGTGAAAGTCGAATTTGCAGAGGGATGAAAACCGGAGTACCCGGAGAAAAACCCTCGTAATCCGACTGAGATCGACAAAACTCAGTTCACCTGGGGAGCCTGGGAATCGATCCCTGGTCATGTGGAATGCGTGACTGATGACCACTACGCCAACCTGAATCCCCTATTTCTCAATCCAAATATGTTCTTTTATTCATTCTATTTATTTATTTATATACATTATTTAAACAGAAATTCCAGTTCAGCATAGCTGGTTTAAATGGAGATCTGCCAAGTTTCGAAAGGAGCTATCTGTTATGTAAGAAAAGACTCACAGGCACGGAAACTCACTTTATTGTAAAGAAATGACATCTGTCACGGTAACTCCTGGTGCTATGTTGCACCAAGTCAGCCATTCTTATTTTCAAAGCTGTGACCATGTATGTAGTCAATAGAACTGTTTTCAAATGATGGATAGCCTCAAAAAAAATATCAGAACTATTTATTTATAGAAACAAAAGTACGTACTTGTAAACTGTGTCGAATTGGCACCGTAAACGCCCACCATCCTTCAGAAGGAGGTACATGGAGACATCCCCTTTCAATATCCCCTGCTTAGGTACTGGTATGATCTTCTCGCAGGATGGCTCCCAGTTATCTGTCATCTTTTTCATCACAGGTCCATCAGCAGGAAAATTCACTCCATAAAATTTGGACTCATGATACATGCAGTTATCTTTAATACTGTCATTAGAAAAAAAAAGAAAGAAGATTGACGGATAAAACAGAACATCGTAGGGAAAAATACCAAAAGATGACCCCAGTTCAGTTGTTCGATTTCGACATTGGAAATGAACGTGGAATAAAAACTGTGCTTAACTGGTTGTGAAGAGTGGACAGGTCTCAAATTCGTAGGGAGAAAAACCTATCGTATTTACTTGGAGCCGTATTTATTTTTTGTATTTTCTGGTGAGGCGCTTATTCTTTTGAAACATAAACTTTTGAAATGCAGATGTTGACAAAAACTAAATCTTAGATATACACATCTTGACTTAATAAATGCTGTTAAACGCTGCAAAAAATTCCCCTAGTGTTAACGCAAAACGCACCACTTTGTTCTTTTTTTTTATATCCCTCAGCTAAAACTGTCTGCATGTTTGAAATTAACACCACATCGGCCACTGGGATACGGCGTTTATTCAGATTGGGGGCGCTTCATCGGGTAAAAACGTCACATTTATTACCGCCTACACGGTTAGATTAGCAAATAAAGTGCTAGTCTATCGTGCAGGAAAGTCGGGTTCGTCTCCCGGCCGTATACCATCACTCGCGGTCTTAAATATTTGAGAAGGTCCTACCTTTTCTCTAACAGTAGCAAACACTTAAACATTTTCGCCTTCTCAAATAAGGACGTTGAACCGTAGACCCTGTGAAACATATGTCTGTTTGTATGTGCCATGTGTCTGTCATGTGAAATGTTTCTGTCTGCCTTTGAGTGATAAAGATGATGTCCCCAATTAGTAGGCCTTTGGCCGGCTAAATATGGTTGACAGCTAAATAAAATTATTATTATAATCGCAGTATATACGCATCTGAATGCTGTTCTAAATACTAACAAATAAGGCGCCAAAGCGTAACCTATGAACTAGTCTTTACTAAATATAGGTTCTTATTGAAAGAAAAAAAAACATTATGTAACAAGACATATTTGAGCGAAATCTACTTAAAAACTATTATCCATGTTCCTAGAATGTTCTATCGTGTTGCAATTTTAAGGTTCCTCGCCATATTGAGGGTTCCTGATATCACTGGTTTTTCTACTCGTCTCAGGATAACGTCTCCTCTACCGCCAAACATCTGCTTAATACCAGATATCACGCTTGCTAAGCATCCTCCCAAAACGTTAACCACAATACTGAGTGTGTTGCAGTACACTGTACCCTGGCAACTGCTTGCCAATTAAGCTTGTACAGCAACACAGCATATTTCAATGTTTTCTCCTTGTCCTTCAAATCTTTGTTTGAAATTCATGCGCAACTCATCTCTAACAAAACAACCCTCTTCTCCTTCTTGTATACCAGCCTCGCATCTATTCTGTTACATCGTACTTCTATATTCTCCGCATACAGGAAGACGTCCCAGTAAACTTTAACTTTCTCGCTCTCATAAAGGGCCTTGGGTTCAGCAGACGAATACCATGGTAGCACCTTATGAACAAGCTCAGCCTCTCTCAACAACTCCAAAAATTAAAAAAATATTTTCAAGGCAGCCTTGTGACGCGCTATATTTCGTCTGTACCAGTGCACTGCACCCAGAGATAATATGGGCGGCCTGTGTCTCTGGTTACTTTCTACATAGGCGACACATCACATCCGAGTCAGCTTGTAGACCAGTCTTCTCTCGATGGTAAACTCTTGTCGGCAGCATCTGTTGGTACATGTACAACTCTTGCATGGCTGACACGGTGTTTGTGGGTGCTGCTTTACATTCACTGATCCACGAGAAACACTCGTCGTCTTCCCATCTCTCAATCATCAAACGCCCTTGCCAACCCTCTCCTCTCATCTCTTCCAGGTCTTTATTATTATTATTATTATTATTATTATTATTATTATTATTATTATAATCAATTAAAGTTAGAGCACCAAAGACATCTAAAACATAGAGGAGACTTCTCAACCACCAACCTGTCAGCTAAAGGTAGTATGTGATTTTGTGGCTAATTACCATCAAAGACAAAAACCTTAAGTCTCAAATGGAGCAAACTTAAAACTTTCTAATTCTTTCAAAATGACATTTTAGAGTGACTTAGTGAAACTATTTACCTCACTGTTATATCTGCATTACATACGCAAACGGCTCCATCCTCAAAGAGAAAAGACCTGTCCCATGTATATCCAGCAGGACACGAGTTCTTGAAATAGTCAACTATGTCTTGAGGATATTCAGTGAAAACCCTGTTTCCGTAGTTAAAGGCAGTTGACAATATGTCTTCGGAGAATGGCAATGGTCCCCCTTCCACCACACACAGATTAATAGTCTGTTTCCCTCTGAGCAATGCGAACAAAGTTTGGTTAACAAACAAAAGCACACAAATTCATAACCTTAATTGAGGAAAAAAACTATCATCATTTTTTTTTCAAACTTATTAACAATTCATGGTTTAAAAACAGAATATTTATCAAATGTCACCCTGGTCGGTGTAAAAAGGGTCTATTACCAGTCTAAATTACAGGCTTTAAACTTTTCAGGCCTAGTTGTATTATTAAATTCTCTCAACTTGAGCCAATGCTTTTCATTGAATAACTTTGAGAGAATTTTCCTTTTAATCTTCAGAAGTTTGCTTTGTTTCCTCAGTTCAGATTTTCTCATTACCGAATTCCTTATTTTAAATGTGTTATGTATAAGGAGAAGTTGAGTGTTAACAAGGGTTAAAGCGGGAGTAAACCCATGCAAAAAAAGAATTTTTTGTTGTTACAAACCATGGGAAAGGGGGTGAAAGGGGGTAGTTAAAAGAGAATATACCATTGGATTCAAAATGAAAAGACTAGTTTAGGGCATGACATCCTAACGGATGATGACTGCTTATCGTATGACACATCTCGCCTTTTTGTGTTTTGCTTTAGCAAGCGCCATTGAATGTTCCGTTTTCTTCAGAAAATTTGCAATTTTGTTCAATATTTTGACCTTTTGCGGGTGCCTGAACTCATCATAAAGGATGTAGAAGGTTTAAAACTTGTCAGTAACGAAGAACTGTTCATTGGTACTGTGAAGTACTGCTGAAATAGTTCATAATAACTGTTCTAATCGGCCAGCTTTAATTTTGAGACATTTTGTTAAAATAACTGCATAACTCAAAAAGGTTAAGAGTTTTTTGAAAGTACTATTTACCCAAATGGAGCTTTGTGCCGAAGATTATGAATTAAAAGAGCTTTTTTTAGGTAAATTTTTTTTTTTTATGAAAACATAATTTTTAAAAACATGGAATAAACTGTAAACGTTTTGCAGAAACTTTGAAACATTTTTTCATTGAGGTATAGTTCTGTTTACTAAGTTTAGAAATGAACTGGTTTTGATTGTTAAATTTTAAAATTGTTTGAGCTGAGATTTTTTTCAACTGGTAGCATGTTTTGATTTAAATATACTATATTCAGCTGAAGTGGACTCTTTCATAAAAATCCCTCACATTAAATTGCTTACCACACTAAATGCCAACTTAGATGTGAAGTAGATTTAAACTTTAATATCAAGTCATTTTTATAGTGTTCCTTTAGGATGGAAAAACTTTTCTTTCTTAAATGAACCTTAAAATGCAAAGAAATACCTCTCATTTGGTTACCTAGGGAACAATAAAATAGACAAACTATTTGTGGGCATTCACTATTGATTATGTTTACTGACATGAAATTATAGTACCGTAAAACTACCAAAGTAAGAAAATAGATTTGGGGTGTACTCATGCCTTGAGACAGCAATGTAAAACGGTAATAACCACAAACCACCGTATCTCAACTCCACGGTTTGGCCAGAACCTTCACGCACAACAGGCTCCATTTGAGTACCTACAATGCTAGCAACTGCGGCAACTGTATACAGCTGTTTCGTCCTTGCTACAGCTCATCGTGTAGTAGAACGCCAGGGCTTACCCCTGAGCGGGCTAGCTGCCTTCTCTAGATCTTATTAGCAGCTGTTTTGAGATTTCTATGACTCATCAGCACAGTATTGCTTCTGCTACAAACAAACATGTGGGAGCTTGGTTATGCTATGCCAAACGCGTACGGACAGAGGATCCATAGAGAGGAACTAGGTGGTTTAAAAACGCAAATGGGAAACTGTAAAAAGCACAAACCACCTCAACTCAACTCCACAGCTTATCGATTTACAGCTGGGTCCAAATTGATTTCCTGGTACCAACTGGTAATATTGGGAAGCTTAAACATAGGTTTTGATGCCTATTAATGAAAAGAATTAATTTTAATTATTCAAAACAAACTGTAGTTTTGACTGTTAAATGATTATAACATTCATCTTATATTGTGGCTTATTTCATGAGCCTCGTTTACTAACCTTACCTCCACTATGCAACTCAGTAATGGGGAATCCTAACTAGTAATATTTAAAAAGGATGTATATTTGATTTCTGCAAATAAGCAATAGTTTTCCGACTATCCGCGTGTCAACATCTTCCGTTTAAACTCTGTAAGCTTTGAAAACAGTGATAAAATAAACAAGCTAATCTCACCGAGCCAAGCACAATCCAAAAGACACGACAACGTCGAAGGACTCCCGTATAATGACACGAAATTAAAACACAGACTGAGACTCAAACTGAAAAGGTGTCAACTTTTCGTCGTCTGTACGTGATTGGTGTTCTTTGTAAAACTTGGCCGATGATTGGTCATTTCATGCAGATGATCTCCTTATTATGTCATCTGCGGCCAATTTTGACAGGAACCTAGATACTGTTAGAGCAAAAGTTGCGGAAGTGCTCATTTCGATAGCAATAGTGCGAGCTAGGTAACCTAGCCCGCACAAAAAATTACTGCATTCCACGTTTGTTTTTAAAATGAAAATTACATGGAAAATATCCGTTCATTTCCTAATTGTTTAACCTTAAGTACTCGTGATAACATGGACACATTGCAAAATAAAATAGACGGATCCAAAGTTAGAGCGTGTATCTTACAAAAACATTAAATCACTTACTGGAACGGATATCCAATGCCCTCTCCCGTGATCACAAATTTATGTCCGTCGACGCACCCTTCCATATGGAATTTCATTTTCATTTCTTCTGTTAGACCCTGTGTGCAAAAAATGCAGAAAATTGTCACAAAATGACAAAACTCGTTGCTTACAGATTGAAATTGATAAAAGAACATTGAAGCTTCACTAGCGTTTTTAGTTTTAGTTTATTTTCTTCGAATATTCCCACATGGGGGTGACATGCATCATACGACAGAGCGAGGTTGCAATTTAAAGTATTCAATTCACAAAAGCAACTCGCAATTCCTGCAACTCTATTCTCTTTGCCAATAAAGTGCAATTTCTTAGCTTCCCACGAGGTCTATAAACAATAACGTTAAACCAGGGTTATGAAGTGAAATTGTATCTATATGAAGTTTATAAACCTTATTTGAGAAAACTTGAGCATAATGACATGCAGATGTAATCAGTATCTACTTCTCAAAAGATAGTTACTTTTTCAAACTTTTGTGGGAACTTTTTCAATTTTTGAGCAACTGAAGAGCAACTTCTGGGTCTTTAAGAGCAACTTTTGGATGCTTTGTCAGGCAACTCAGTTGCTGAATCT
>JAOBAY020071126.1:0-11727 GCA_025331085.2 Zoanthus sociatus | reverse complement strand
TGATACTGTGGCATAAAGCATTTTCAATTCATGTCACTTATGCTTAGCTGACATTCCACTAATATTGTAGCCGACTGACATAATAGTAAAATTATTACTCAAGACCTGCTTTACAAATTGTTCTTTTTCTAGTCAAATTTGCTCAGTTTTATTTTGT
This sequence comes from Zoanthus sociatus, assembly GCA_025331085.2. Taxonomy (NCBI): domain Eukaryota; kingdom Metazoa; phylum Cnidaria; class Anthozoa; order Zoantharia; family Zoanthidae; genus Zoanthus; species Zoanthus sociatus. The sequence continues at coordinate 11,570 of JAOBAY020071126.1, read as the reverse complement.
TTTATTTTATTATGCTTCAGACAAATACAATGCATTTTTTATTAATAATGCTTTTTTATTTTGACATTAGTTCGGCAAAGCACTATTGCTTTTTTTAATCAAATAATGTAAAAACTCGTCGAAGTTTCAGTTTCAAAGTCTTTTTTGCCCTAAACACAGTTGCTGAAGTTTGCATTCTTTTTCAACCTTCTAATCTTGCAAATGCTACAACTATACTAGATTTGAGACCTTTTGAGCTAAACTAAACCTGAAACTTCTCTTATTTCAGTCACATAATATTCAAAGCCACTTTCATTTCTCTACTTTTCTGTTCCTTTAGTTTGCCCTTTAAGGTTCAGGACTCTTTTGACAGAAAGCAGGCGCGGTAACATCAAATGTATTCAAACTACGACATCGATCTATTCTAATGCCGTTTCCAATACTTGATGGGATAAGTCGGGTCTTTAGCATAATCTGTAAAGATAATCTGGGTCATTTTTACAATACCGTTTGCTATTTTCCTCTTAAGAGTGTATGCTTTATCAACAATCGCAATGTTGTTTTTCTTTTCGATCTCTTTTTTCTTGTACCTCCATACAAAATCCGTTCATGAGCTCTCAATTGTAATCCAGTCCCTCTTTAAATTCTTCATCCAAGTGATTGAAATCAGTTCCATTTAGACACTGATTTTTAGGGAGTCAAATGCAAGTAGAATGGATAAACTTCGGTAAATATATTTGAAAGTACCATGATCACTGAATAAAAGGGATGTTAGTTTTTTTAATTAAGACAAATTAAACTTCTAGAAACTACATATTGTTGCATCTTTCACGCTCTCGACTAAATGTCGAACAATGTAAAATCTTGTGATTCCTTGAATTATAGTTTGACATATTTGTAAATATAATTTTATGTTTTTAATTGAGGGTAAACAAAATGTAATACGTTTTTTACACAACTCAAAAATAAAAAAGGTTGCGATTATTCATTGTGGTAAATAATAATAAAAATAATAATAATAATAAAAATAATAATAATGATAATAATAGTAATAATAACTGAAATTTTTATCATTTATCTTACGATGTAGTCACTGATAATGTAAATCGCGATCATCAGTGTCTACATCGTGAGACAAATGATAAAAAATTCAGTTTTATTAGCTCAAATGTATTTGAGTTTATAACTTTTGGTGGTTCTTTGTTTATCAACTTTATAAAAAAATAAAATCTCAGCTTGCATTTTGTCGCTTAATATATCATATGACTTTTTCAAGGTGACCCCTGGTTGCCATGTTGCTGAAAACGCATGCATTGACGATGTTTGACAAAATAGCATTATGCCATAAATTATGGTGCATAAAGCATCTTAAAGATTTTTCTAATTTATACATTTCTAACCAAACATGATCATGAACTTTCTAAAGCTAAATTTTTTGTATCCATTAATAGTGGCCAATAAAATGTTTATTCAGGCAATAAATGAATAATATTGACAAATAATGGCAATTATTCCAGTTGTAAAAGGTACTGAACATTAGATGATAATTTTAAACACTTATTTACTGGGCCCTCGGGAAAGCACTAAAGTTTTGTGATCCCGCGGCCGAGACAGATGATTGCAAAAGCATACTGCTTTCCCGAGGGTCAAGTAAGTAACTGATTTATTATCATATCAAGTGTCAAAGTAAAGAAATAAAATAACAGTGAGTAAGACAAAAGCGGTTTTTCAATGTTATAACAACTTTAGGTACAAAGGTTGACTTATGTATGACATTGGAAATTCCCGATTTTCACGTGATCCTCATTAAGCCGATAAGATAATACTTGAACAAAAGAACTTTGGCACCTGATATTTAACAACATATCAAGATAACACGGCCTGTAAAACCTCTGGTATGAGTAGCAGTGCAACATGTTCATGAAGATACGTTAAAAGTGGTAATCAATAACTACAACAATTTTTTCGCCATGCGACACACAAAAAAAAAATTGCAATAGTTCATATATTTTAAAGTAAATATCTTTACAAGTTTTTCTATTACACTGTAAAACAATAAAGTTTACTTCATAGAAATTGCGATGTACTCATATAAATAACGACTGGATGCTGAAACGTGGTGCCAAAAACACTTTCTATGAAGTATGGCGTGTTTATTTTATGTATAAATAAGAATTTTCTTCGAGTATTTTGGCTTAAAGTGAATGTAAACAGAGCTCGAGGATCTGACGCGCATGATAAATCAACATTCATATTTGTTGACAGTAGAAATTGTAGAGCTTCACAAACATCAAGGTTAAAATAGTTTAAACATTGGCTATTTTTAAGTATAAACTAAAGCCTTAACGAATCCATTAGATTAATACTGCCTGAATCAATGACAATGCGACGAGACATCTTGGACATAAGAGAATACATCGAAATGGACGTTGCATTGCCCTTGGACTTTTCAATCTCTTAGCTCGTTATATCCGTCCAGAATTGTATTAAGCAACAAAGCATTCCGTTGGGTTTTGCTAATAGTAACCTAATTTCACCGATATTCTCTTCAATCTTTAAGCTATGGACGACAAAACGTTGGTGTACCAGGGGATAACGGCGCCTTCTTATGAGACTGCAGGAGACTACTTCCCAATCTCAAAAAGATCTCCAACCATAAACCGCCCCTCTTCTTATTTTATTTATTTTATTTTATTATTATTATTATTAGCGAAGTAGCTCGCTCAACAGCGGGAAAGTCACAAACAAATTGTTTGAGCACATTGGCATCCTGGTACAGCTTGGTGACCAAAGGTTTTTTGGGGTCTATGTCTGCCAGGATCCCAGACGGAACCTCCACTCGAAGGACTTTGCCAGCTTCATGTAGAAGCTGGCAGTGTCGAGCTTTCGCTGTGGAATGTTTCATCTTCATCTATCCCTCCTTCCTTCAGGTAGGTATGAAGCCTGAACTTAACTGTATAGAGCTTGCAAGAGGCTCGTTGGCAGCCATGCCCCTGCGGTCTGTCGGGCGAAAAAGGAAGCCATTGGAAAGATCGAGCCCTAGCTGTTTTGACATGGCAAAATAGTTTTCTATGGCTTTTATTGCGCATATGTCCAAGTTTGGGTTGCGGCGAACACAAAATACATTGGAGGTGCCATCCCGTAAAGCTTTAACCCATATGTGGTTAAAGAGAAAACCTTTATCATCTAGGAAACGAATACTTTCTTCTGTCTTAGACTGTCCATGCAAGGTCGCCTCCCCGATCACCACTAAAAAAGATCAGCTCGAAATAAGCTAAATCTCTGCCAATGATAAACACGTCTTGGCAGTGCAGGGTGCATGAATGAGTCTATTTTGCTGACCATAGTGGGCGATAACTCTAGCAATTTCTGGACGAACAAAAGCGTTGCTTGCTTCGGGACGACGCCGGGCTGGAGCTGCTCCGAGGTCACAGATTTCAAGTAACATTTTACTTCGCTGTCGGCTGCGGGATTTCCCACCATGAGCCTCGAGTCTCATTCCCCTCTACATCCTGCTTCCTGAAAAATACCTTTTAAATTGCCAGTGTAAGAATCCATCTTGCTGTACGCCAACTGGGTGGGGCAAGCACATGGAGTAGTCTTATGCTGGCGCTGGTAAACGCAGTCCTTCCCATGGACATGTGTCTTCCCGGTTTTATCTTTCCAAACTAGAAACCGGTACACATCCTTTGGGGTGGCCGAAAACAAAGTCTTTCTTCCAGACAAAGACTGCAGAAATGACTCTAGCTCCAGTCGTAGCGACGCTTTTCGCTTCGCGTATGGGGTCGCTACTGCCGCAGCCTTAAGGTTTGAAAGTGGTGCATGTATCAATAGGATCTACATTCAATCTCTGGCTAAACCGGAAGGTGTGGTCATTTGGGCAGCCACATTGCGGGCACCTAACTGCTGGTACATAAAAACGAGCAACACTTGGAAAAGCCTAAACAGAATACAAATGTTTTATTGACTTAAAGCCTTTTAAGGTATTAATAGTATCAAAAGTATTAATAGTATATAATTGCTGTGCTATGTAAAACTAATAGCCATTCACCCGGGACTAATGTTCGCTCACTCATTCCAAACCCATATATACTGTTGTTAACTCACACTCGGAATGTCCAGAGGTCCCATGGGAGCGTCCACGACGTCGAGAATCCCTGTTTTGAAGGGGCCAAAACTGCGCCCAGTCTACCTTTTTTGGATAACAGCAAACTGCTGGAGCAGTGGGCCCTCAGGACGGGCCACCAAGGCTGAAGAGGTCTTACATCGGGAACAACCAACGTACATAGAAAAGCTTGCACGGCTATATACTTCAGGACCTGCGCAATCAGGGCGATAGGGGAAAAAAGTGCGCATTCCTAAAAAGGGCCTTATGGCGAGGTGACTGGTGAGGGCTCTGGGCGAAAATATTGTCTTCCAGCGTACCTTGAACAATGTAAGGGGCAAAAGAAGGCGGTGGGAAACCTCGACAATCGCTCTGCACGTTCGATGGCAAAGCCATGAGACAAACAATAGAACCCGGGCTAAGCACACCTCCCCAAGCGAAGGGGGAAGCGTCCGTACACAGGACAACATGTGATCGCCTTTCCTCCCGCCAAGGTAAATGGTTCTTCCATTCTTTTAGGAAGAGCCAGTGCTCGATTTCGTCAGTTAGAGCCCCAGTGACCGCGACCGCCCGGGCAGATCTACATGCCTTAGATATTGCATGGTTCATTTCACATGTGAATAAACGAGCTCCCGGGACTGCCAAGGCCAACGAAGCGCACTTCCCGGCTAGTTTTCGGAGCTGGTTCAAGGAAATAGTGCTGCCCTTGAGAACTGCCTCAACCAAAGTCAGAAGCTTTTCTCTTTTCTTGTCCGTGATGCAAAATGCTTGGCGCGAAGAGTCCGATATGAATCCCAAGTACGTGACTCGCTCAGACGGTTCAAGTTGGGACTTTTCTAGCCCAATCTCATGAGGAAATAACAAACCAAAAAGACTGCTGACCTCGCAAGCTGGCGGTTGCGATCACGGGCAGACGAGCACCCGTAGGTGTTGATTGTTGGTGGTTTCTGCACTCGGCTACCCCATATGCCTATCATCAATGTATAACAAGCATGGGATACCTGTTGAGCAGAAAAAGTGCGGGGCTAGCAGGTCTGTGGAATGGTACACATAAGGAGACAGCTTCCAGCCGAAAGGGATGGTATTGCTAATAAAATAATACATAACGGGTTAACGTGAGCAAATTATCCAACTGAAATGGTTTATCTACCAACCATGAATAAAGGAAACGGTACATCATTACAGATTCGAGGCTTGCACGGCTCTACAGTAAGGGGTAACACCAGATGGGTAGGCTCTACGTGATTTATCCTGCCCCACGATGAGATAGCACCTCACGCTAACCTATCAAGGATTGTATTAGAGATAAACTCCACAGATGGTTTACATGAACGATGGTTAGACAACATTGTTTTCGGTGGTATGTCAGAGTCATTTACAATTGATCCAAAACTTGGTAATTTAACCTAGCGAAAAGCCCCGCAACAGCCTGAGAATAATGAGCAAATTAACAATTAATAAGTTGAGAAATGTTACGTTATTTATAGGAACACGAAAAGACTAAATGTCACGCCGCCACAGAAAATTAGATTAATCTTGCAAAACTGGTACTCATTTATCTACCCCGGAAGGATGGAAAGCTGAGTTGGCTTAGGCGGAAAAGAAGGCCACACAAATATTCGAATCTCGGCAAACTGCCGGGGTTGAACCAGGGACCTTGTGGTTGGAAAGCAGCGCCATTCAAGTCCGCCCATCAGCATCTTGTGGGAGCTAATCTGCAATGGATTAGTGTCCCGTCCAGGGGGAGTCATAGACTCTCATCCGCTTAAGACTGCAGAAACCGGAGATATGCGCCGGCTCCATGGGCCTCTTGGCTCGTTAAGGATTTAGCTTAGCTTGCAAAACTACCAGCTAAAAACAAAAAAATAGAAAACCACATTTTACAAAATTTGTGCCAAGATAGCTAACGAAGTCAAAAAGTAAAGAATACGCCGGAACAGAGCTCGAATTAGCTTTAAAAATATCTCACCTCTTGTTTGCTCTCAACAGACGGACTTGCTCGACCGTTCGCTTGCTGGAGCCCTTAGCGGTTTGTAAAGCAACGCCAGAAAGCTCCGTAGTGGCAGTAGCATTGGGCTGACCTGTCACGGGGGTTGTTTGAGTAGTAAGCGGTTTTTTTTTTTTTTTGGTGACGCAACATCGCCTTGCAGCGGCACATTCTTAGACGTTTCTGTTATGTTAGGCGACCAACTCCTAGTGTGAAGTGATACTAATTACTATGCAAGCTAGCTTATTTCCACCGGGAAAAAAATAGTGTTCTTATTATTGTGTAGAACTTTAATGGTAATGATGGTCGACTACGCAAAAGTTCGCAGTGACAAATCTTTCATTGTTCGCTTTCGTCACTGCCTTGCTACTTGACACAAAAGTCAAAAGGAGCGCTAGTTGAAAAAGCAGCCAAACTATGAAAAGACATTTCGATGCACTTTTTTTCAGGTTACATATTTGGTTATACTTCCACATACAATAAATGGTATTATGCCATAGATATCCAAAATTCTAAAAACATTTGGGGATGAATCTCGATTCTTTAGACAAAGATATATTTGTATTTTCATTTTTGATTTATCTTTGGAAGAAAAGTGTTTTTTTTTTCTTTTCTTTAAAAAAAAGATATATTCTTCATTTTTTTTATCTTAAAAGAATACAAGTGGAAGAAAACAAAAAGATCTGTACTTCTCAGTTGTTTTATGGGTAAAGCTTTTGATATATATGCTGACCGCAAGCTTGCAAATCAATCAGTTGAAATAGGTTTTACTTACAGGTTTTCAAATAACTATGCTAAACAGTATAACCACAGTTTACTTGTGATAATCTCAATTTTATTATAGCAAAAAAAAAATAATGATAAACCTGTTAAGATGCTTTTATGTACATTACATTGAAATGAATTCAATGATCTATTTTAAAGCAGCTCCACTCAGCTCTGACTAACAACCACAACCTCCTAAATGGCCTAACGGTTCGTGTTTCTCTAAGCACTTCATTCCACAATTGTATAAATTCCCGCGTGCTTCTACAACTCAACTTAAAACGCGGACTCGTTTTCTAACTCAATATATGTATACGTATGTACGACTATCGCTACTATAAAATAGCATTTGTTTTTAGTCTCGGCCCAGACTGAACAACTGTGCAAAACGTTCTTGTTCTCAAGACGAGTTTAAATTTGCCAAGCATTTTAAAATTTTAGATCCGCTCAATGCTGAAAAAATTGGCTTCGAAACTTCCGCTAATTATTTTTATACTTGACAGCTTTTGTGTTTCTCGGTAGACCTGCAACATTGGTCACAAATTATTGCCCTGATTTCATAACATTTCCAGTTGTTATGTTGAAGAAGCATAAAGTGGTCTTAAAACTCTGACTAACGTCTCCAATTAATTTTATGAGTTGTATGCGGAAACTGTAGTTAAAAAGAGAAATATTACGTCAAATTTAAATTTAGTACGACAAATAAGAATTATTTCTAAAGTTCATACGAATATTAATTCAGTTAATTATGGTTACTGAACACTGGAAAGTTGATGAAACGTGAATATTGTAGGACAACCCACCACAACAAAACAAACCCTCCTATGGCTTAAGGGGATCACGTAAAAAGACCTGTCAGTAGTGTTTAGATACAGTCTTAAGTTGTTTACCTTATTGCCATTAAAATAGTTTATTACAAAATCATATCTAAAGTTGTTAACCTACATAGTTAGCTTCGTTTTAAATAAAGGCTCTCAAGATATGTATTTTGAAAATTCAACGATAGTATATTTCGACCAGCAATCATGCAAGCAAAGGTCAAAGCAAACATTCCGCTGTTGTCATCTTTAGTAAACTGCAAGAACAATGTTTAACAAAATATTTTTGACATAGAAAACAATATTTTTAAAAGTACAGTTTCCGAGCATTTTAAGCCTGTACTGAAATTTTTGAAACCACCTAGAGTGTTTCTTGACCGAAAGGCGTGTTTAGTTTATCAATGGAGTTACTTGGCGTATCGGTATTCATTGTCAAAATCATGATAACAAGATCAGAAAATTGCTATTTTTACTGACAGTGAAAAGTTATTCTTTTAACAAAAAATATAGCGTGGTGTAAATACTAATTCCTTATGGCAATTATTTTCTGAAGGCACGGAAATGAGTTTTAATTTTTTTCTTTCTTTAGAACAATTTTGCGTAATTCTTGAGAACATTCCTTTCGCGCTACAGCATCCACCCAGTGTATAACTGGTTTATATAGAACGGCAATCTAAGGAAATCGAAACAGTAAACGGAAAGCAGGTAACAGGTAAGTAATAGCTTAACATTTATTATACGGTTTGCTGTAAGGTGATTGTATAGCGTTTACATGTGGTGTAAGCTATATAAAAGCTTTGTAAAAAGCTCAATGTTATATGTTTAATTCATCAGTGATCAGAAACACAAATGCCTTTTTATTTTTCGAATTTAGCGGCAACTTCAATATCTATCACTTAATTCTAAATATAAACCAATAATATTATTTATTCATTTCTTTTTAACACTTCCTTAAATCTTAGGAGTTCTTAAATCCCCTGGGATGAGACACTGTTTCGTTCGGTTGCAGATTACCTGCCAGCATACGCTGACATTCGCTTAATTTCGAAAGTCAAAATTCTTCTTGCGACGGCAAACGTATGGCAAAACACAGGCTCGAAAATGTTTTGTTTCTTCATTTAATTCTTCACTCTCATCGCAATATAGGGCCTCCACCTGGTCTCTCCACAGAACTCGGTTTTATGCTGTTTGTTGATGTTCACCTGAGACTTCTCTCCTCCAAGATTTTTCAGGTTACCCCCTTTTTTCTCACCGCAAAATTTTTACTTTAAGAGCTGCCGCGTGGTGTGTATACCAAATTCATCGCTCATTTTCTCTGTGTCTCTTCGTATTTTCAATCTTCTTTTGCTTCAAACCATGCGACAGCTCCTTACAGTCTGTTATGAATGGCCAAACAAGGCCGAGGATGTAGCGAGTTTTGCGTTGGACAATGCATGGGCTGTAGCTTACAGATGATGGCCGAGGTCAGCCGCCGCCATTCGGAACCGTACAAAAGTGCGGACTTCACACATATAAGAAAAAGATTTTTTGCTTGACCCACGAAGAAGTACATTTCAATCCCCAGTTAGGCCTTGTCAGCTACTGTATACTTGCATTCTGGAACTCAAAACAGCTTAAGATGAAAAAATAAGGTTTTTTGATTAACAATTTGTGAGTAATTCATTTCAGGCTGCTGATTCATTCCTAGCTTTACTTTTACAACTCACCGTAAACTTTAAACAAATTGTTTGGTCTATACCCGAAGGTTTTTCCGACCAATAACCAAACATGGAGACTAGCTATATTATCAACTTTTACAAGCTATTTTAACAATATAGCAAAGTGGTTTATCCAGCATATATTGATTTTTAAAGCTAAATCTGTTTTAATACTTTAATTTTGGTTACTGTATCAAATAATCTGCTACTTTACACTGTTTAAGAGAAGCAGTGGGAATTTGCATATTCAAAAGATTTTCTGTAATTTGTTTAAGTTCTTAGTTCGTCACTAATGAGTTCATTAGTATATTTCACATCGAGAGAAGAGTGTTTGGAGTAGAGCTTTACAAAACGTAGGACAGTAATAAAACTTAGTAGAGTAACATCCCCAAACCTATATTTGCTTAATTTATCTTTGATTAGTCAATTCAAATCAATTTCAAACTGAAACAACTTAAGAGTAGTAAACGGAAGAAGAAGTCCATACAATCACCATTACCTTGGACATTCAGTATTACCTTGGTCATCGAACACGATCGCAATTTTTACAACACTATATTTAGTTGATATTGGTTCAGTTCCGCAGAGTATTAGCCAATTTGAAAACTATTTTGATTGGCTTTCTGCTATGCGCCACTGAGCTTCCTGTTTCTGTGAAGCCTTTCAAATTTTATCCTTACTCACAGCTACCTGGTAATTTGTGACGCTTCATAGCGGTTCAATTATATATACCCACTATAAGCAAAGCAATTACCACGATGACGTCATTTAAATACAAATATTCAGCGAAATTCTTTGCATTTTTTTAAAAAAATCAAGATATTATATGCTTTTGAGCATAAAAGAACAAAGTCCACTAGAAGCTGCGGAAACAGTTTGGTAGTTGTAATTTGCGGTACGATTAACAATTGCGCAAAATTACTGAAGCGAACATGCTACCTACTAAGGAAGTGTACATACTAACTAGTGGGGAAGTGTACATACTACCTAGAAGGGAAGTGTACATACTACCTAGAAGGGAAGTGTACATACTACCTAGTACAGAAGCATAGATACTACCTAGTGGGGAAGTGTACATACTACCTAGAAGGGAAGTGTACATGAAATAAAATGCAATTTTTTTATCAGCTAAATAAGAAAGTACATACTATTTTTTTATCAGCTAAATAAAAAAGTACATACTATTTACTAAGGAAGTGTACTACATACCACCTAGTACAGAGGTTTTGTACATACTACCTAGTAGGGAAGTGTACATACTAACTAGTGGGGAAGTGTACATACTACCTACTGAGTAAGTGCACATACTACCAAGAAAGGAAGTGTACGTACCACCGAGTAGGGAAGTGTACATACTACCTACTAAGAAAGTGTACATACCACCTTGTATAGAGGTTGTGCACATACTACCTAGTGGAGAAATGTACATACTGCCTACTGAGTAAGTGCACATACTATCTAGAAACGAAGCGTACATACTACCTACTGAGGAAGTGCACATAGTACCTAGAAAGGAAGTGTACTTACTACCTAGTAGGGAAGTGTACATGCCATCTAATGAGAAAGTGTAAATACTACCTAGTAGGAAAATATACATACTACCTAGAAAGGAAGTGTAGATACTATACCTATTAGAGTAGTGTATAACTATCATCGCTATACTTACTCATTTGTTTGCGACACTTCTCGTGAATAAAAATCGTACAAGCGTTTCATTCATGTGATTTGTTTTATAAGTTTTCAAAATTGAAGAACTCTACTTGAATATAAATAAAGAAAGTGAAATAAAATGCAATTTTTTTATCAGCTAAATAAGACTCTCTTGCGGTATCTTCCAGAGAAAATTTAAAAGTTTTAGCGTCTTTAATTTATCTATAACTTTGGATAAAAATGATTTTAAGTTAGAGCCTTTGACTTTGTTTGCTAGATATGGGAATTTTACTTTTTGATATGTCTTGATTCTGAAAGTCAAGCCATAGGATAGCCAGCGGATTTCAGATGCCTGCGCTACATTAGAGCTTTGTCAGGGCCTGATTGGCCTCCCCAACATAGCATTCCTGACAGTCCTTGCCCCCACACCTCACTTCATACACAACATTAATAAAGTTATTATTATTATTATTATTATTATTATTATTATTATTATTATTAGCTCGTTTTTCCTTAGGCACCCTGTCCTTAACCCTTACGAGTTTTTGTCTCAAAGTGTGGCAGCGTTG
>JAOBAY020071115.1:0-11728 GCA_025331085.2 Zoanthus sociatus | reverse complement strand
ATGGTCATTCGGTATATGAGCTGATAACCGAGATTGAGTGAACCAATCAGAACGCTAGAAACGCAATATTCGAGGTTAAAAATTTAACAAAACAAAATTATTTATTAGCTGTTATGTACAATGACTACACCTGTGCGGATCTTGATAACAGCTGACGCTATAAACGAAATACATAGTTAGAAAATGTATAAATAATACATATCAAAATCGCACTCGGGTAGTTTTTATCTAAGTCATGCAGAAGATCCAAGACAAACTTTATTTCCAGTTCCTAATATATTATTGGTCAAACTTACCGACAATTTTTGCAATACTCAATATCCAATTTTGTTATTGCGAGCTTCACGCGATGACCACGTGGGACGACTATACGATAAACACAATCTACCCCATCTGAATATTTCGTCGAAAAGCCAGGACTGAAAAACGTGCCCTTCTTTCCGCGAAGAACGTTATTGCCTTGACATCGGGCTAGGTATTAAAACGAATACAAATTAGAACCTTCGTGTATAGCGGCAATCATAGCCTCTACTCTCCTTTTCGTCTAAAGCTGTGCTCACTAACACCAAGTATAACCTACTACGTCGCACTATAAATAAAAGACAAACATTCATTTTCCATTGGTCTTCTTAGATACGGTATGCTCTGTCTTCAAAACACTGTATCTTATCAAAATATTGATTCAGATATCTTCAAGATTGAGTTTTTGTTAAAATACTTTTCTTTCAAAGTCTTTCGAGTCTCCTCGTAGAGCTATGAACTACGAAAATGACGTGAGTAATACGATTGGCTGTCTCCAAGTTGTGAGAGTTTACAGTTTCATGAAAGAAATTAAAGTATACATAAGCACTTCATATAGTCTTTCTCTTTGTTAAGAAGGAAAATAATAATTTTTTGAAAGGAGTAAAAACATGTTTTCCGTGCCTTCATAGCCTCGGCAAAGTTTGAGGGAGTTCTCGAGCAGGTGAAAAACCTCGTTTCGTTCTCGGGTTTTCACTGATCTGCTCTCAAATTCTCCCAAAAGTTCGCCTCGGTTTTCACCAGGGATCAAGGCACGGAAAACATGTTTTATTTCTTAAATGAAAAATACCATACTTCACCAATGTTAAATCAATGTCAATGTTTGTACTAAAATGCTAAATAAATGGACAGAGTAAACTAAAAATTTCGCCATACAGCAATCTGGTTTCACATTTCCTCCTCAGTGGTATTCCAGCGGCAGCGATTGTATATTGTACTAACTAATTAGTTTTAATACGTACCTGAACAGGGTTTGATGTTAATTAGCGCTGATACTGAAACAGAATAATCAAATAAAAATTAATTGAAGTTTAATATATTTTTAATACTTTAAGTTCTGAGAGATTTTTTTCTTGCAAATAACCTTGAATAAAAGCTAACCAATTACTTAGAATAAATGTTAGCTTATATTTTTAAATGGCCATGCAACAACTTATTACATCGAAACTGATTCTTTAACCAAATTTTTAGTTCGCTTCGTTGCGTGCGTTTATCAAAAATTGTTAAGATAATTTTGATATCTTTTTGTCAGTGATCACGAGTATTTCCATAAGATATTTAAGATTAAAATAATCATCTTATTTTGTAAGATGCCAGCGGTTGGTAATTTTGTCTGCTATATTAAGTTAACAAAAAAACAACTGTTTCAGTAATCTAAAGGTATTTTAAAAAGTCAATACCACACGATAAGATTTAGTACTCACGTTGATTTTTAGGTATTTTATTCAAAACAGCAGTAATGAACTAAATATAAACATATACAACGTAGTCGACACAACCTATATAAGCTTTTAGAGAGCAACTCTATTTTGAATATCCAACTTGACTTTTTCATGCATGTACGTAAGTTCGAAAGAGAATGGTATTAACTAAAGGTTAGCAATGAAATTTAAAACTAAAAGGGGAGGAGTAGCATCACTTGAGAAATAAATAGTGATTCAACAATTGAGAACTAATATACTATCAACACTTATATAATAATGAAATTTATCATCCACTTGTATCAGTTCTCAATTTTTGAAACTACGTTTTATTTTTCGTGTGATGCTCCTCATATTCCTCTTCCATTTTTTATGTAATCTAATTTTTGTTGGATTGATTGAGCGGTCAAATTAAGTTACGTAAAAAGTGATTATAAAAAATTCATAACAAATAAGAAAAAAGCTTAGAGCTTTCTGTCCGAGAGTTTGAGAACGCAAGCTTGTATATAATAGCTGTGGTTTCTCTAGCCTTGAAAAATGAATCACATTTATAAAAGATTTTAAGGACAATTAGTTGAATGTTTAAAGATGCGTGGTAAGAGATTAGTTAGTATTAAATGTTCTGAAACAGGATTTCGAGTCATTATTATCACCTATTCTATGTTTACCGTGGAAGCGTTTCTTTAACAATTAAACCTAGCCTGCTCCTGGACAAATGGACGACTCGTCATAAAATATGTGCATGAATTTGAGGTCGAATCAAATGGGCTATTTACTCTCAGCCGGTTAGCCTCGGTAATAAGGCACCTATTACCGTGCGGGAGGCTCGGTTTAGACCGTCGTTTATCAGTGCTTAAAAGCGTCTTTTCGTATAAGGTAAACTAACTGTAGGCCCAGTTTCCCAAGCCTCGGTAGGGGGACTTAAATGAACACACATCTATCGTAAATAGCAAGGCAGTGTTCCCAATGTTGTGCGGTCTGTCTTTTCTACAGACGTGAGTAGCTGTAGCGGAGGACCTAAGTATCTCAACTGTAAACTCTATACTTGCTTGTAAAGGGCATTTGAACAAAGACATTTGGTAAATGTCTTTATAAATCAGATATATTATTACATTATATATTAATCCTTAAACCCAAGAAAGCAAATGAACGACGCATCACGGTATAAAATAATATGAAGTTGAATGGGCTATTTACTCGCCGGAAACGACGCGTCATAAAATATATAAATATGAGGTTGAATGGGCTATTTACACCTTGAGCCCGGGGAGGTATAATTGGAATCGTTTAAGAATAATTTAAAAAGTCACGAAATGGCATAAATAATGTTAAGGAACACTTAATGATAATATCTTTTATCTGGGAAAGAAACGCGTATTTCTTCACAAGAAGAGCAGCCAATCAGAGTGCAGGATTTCCAACAGTCCACAAGTAGAGTAACACTAAAACCACTTATTTTATAACGTGAGTCACATCTAATCTTATTTAGCTGCTTGGACTTTCGATAGCAGATTTGGGGCTGATAAAAAAAAATGGATTAATGGGTTATTTGCATTCTGTGGCCTATTGTAAAATCTTACTTCAGCCATGGTAAAAACAACGCAAATTAGATTCTCAGTTGTAGTAAGCTTTCATGAGGCAAGATTTTGTTTTTCAATTTTTAAGGAGGCCAAAATTTTATAAATAGTAAAACAATATTTTATTGTAAACACAGGGGATTTGTAGATTCATAGTTTATAGTGAAATATATTGCTGACTTTATTTTGGAGAACGTCTTGTCCTTGAACAAAGCATTTATTGTTTTTTTTATCAACCGTTATACTTACGGAAGTGTGTAACAGACAGAAAAGATTGCCGCGACCTTCAGATAAGACGTAATTACACACCGGTACGTATTTTTAAACATTTTTCCCGGCGGCTAAGTAGCCTTTTTCAAAATAATATTTTTCTGGAATTTTCCACACGGAACCTTAAAAATGATAACAGATAAGTCCAGAAAAATAGCTTGAATGCGAACTGTTTCACTCTGAAAAGACATGCAGTAGGTCTTCGTTAATACCGTGAGTTGCTTTTTTATTTTGCTCTCTCCTACAATGGAACACTCACTTGTTTTTATCTTTTAAATTTTGTAGCTATTCCGGCAAATCGCCTCTGGCAACTTGTCTATTAACCAGTGTCGTATAGAGCTCAGTTTGATAGATAATTAATCAATTTTATATTATTTACAATTTAAATGAGCATATCTTTTACTACTTTACGATGAATTTAAAATACTTTTGACAAGTGAAATTAATAGCTAGCTATGTCTCTGAAAATTTACATATAATTACACTCACAGCTATTCAACGCCTACTTATCAAAACACACGAGTCATATACAGTCATAAGATATTCTATGAACTAAATCAGTATACTGCTGCTGCTGCTGCGCAAAAAAATGCTTTGATACGTAATGATTGTTGAAATACGTCTGAGATTCTCCGGAACGAAAATAAATTTTTGCACGAGTTAGAGAAAATGATTTTCATATGGGAAAAATTAAGGGGAATTTTGTCATACCTGTGCAGCTGAAAAAAAGTTATTTTATAAACAAGCTCTCTTTCATCAAGACCTATTTATTTATTGCTTCGACCGCACACAGCTGAGACACGAACTTGAAACTTCATCTAAGCTTTGTGTTATGTTTGTAATGTTCACTCGCTTTTTTGTTGTTTTTTTTTAATTTATTATCACTGTCATATACAAACATTTACCATACTAGCACGTTGTTTTTTCATCGCTCTATTAACTATATGAGAAAATCAGAAAGGAGATTCTAACCTTTGACTCAGAGCGTAATCAGCTTATGATATTAAATCAACAATATTAAAGCTAACAATGGAAACTCGGCATAAACATTCTACCTAACTTCCCACTTTTCTGTTTAAATGTTCTTTTTTTTCAAAACAAAGATTTAGAATGAATGGATATACGACACTTTCATATGTATGCATGAGAACGGAGTTCTATATCCAAGTAGAATCAAGACAATTTCAATAGTTTTTTGAAAAGATGGAAAATGATATTGTATCACGGTTGCGAACTAAAACCATCAATCAGGAAAGAAGCATTCACTATCCGTTGGTCTTTTGCGTTTTTCTGAATATTGTTCAATGAAATTGTTGCCAGATCTATTGTTTATTCGCCGAGCGATGTCTAACATTTTAAACTTGACCCTTTTTAATTATAAGTTGCTGCAAATTAAGGTATATTAGAATGAGGTGCACTATATATGAGCTGCTTTTTGTCTTCCCGGCGAAATCGTCGCTATAGCTTATAGCCCTATATGCTAAAATATTAAAACGTCATGGTTTCCCTTCCTTTCCTATCGCAAACTGAGCTGTCTCATTTCCGGGTTCATTTGGTTATCTTTTCGATGTTACTGGCTTTCTTCAATGCGTTAACTTGAGATTATTCATGTAGGGGTTCATTGCTTTGTGTCAGTTACTTCGTCTCCATTTCAAAACTCAAAAACAAAACTTCACGAGGTTTCAAGCGGAGATAAAAAGGAATCAATAAAATGTACCCCGAGATTTTGCCAATACTTAAGTGATAAGATAAACCTGAGTTCATAAATATAATGCTTTTCCTCGATAGTTTAATCAGAAATCCAAATCTTTCTGCTCATATAAATTTATTGTGGAACTTATTAGAACCTTCAAAGAAATGTGAAGTAAAAAAAATGTTTATAATGATTCGCAAGTTGTCATATTTCACGGAAAATGTTTGCGTTATACTTAACCACTTAGCGCCTATTCAACACTAATCTTTAAAGCGCTTGGCTTTTCCAGATGCTGACTTTGGAGTTTGCGTGCGATGTAGCGACAATTACTATGTATTGTAAATAAGCAAACTTAAATTATTAACGTAAATATGACCAGAGTTTGTAAGTGGCTGCAAACTTTAATACAACAAGTAAGCACATTTTGTCTTGCTGAAAATAAAAAACAGAAGCCTTTACTCTTCAAAATAACTGACTTAAAGTCGAACTTCAATTATCGTCTAGCTAAATTATTTCAAAAACTTCTTTTGTAGACATCGTATTGAGAGAGTACAATTAAGTAGACCATGACAACCTTTTAAAATCATTCACTCTTTGGCGTTTATGTTTACAGCGAATTGAATGTAAGTTTAGAATAAAAAAGAGATTTAACAAAGAAGGCGGGAACTCATAAACGTGTTGGCTTACATGCTATTAACTTAAAATTTACATACAGAAGGTAAAAACACTCGAACATAGAGGAATACAGACAACTGCATAAAATAGATATCTGTATAATTTCGGTGTATGTAGCGAAAGGAGCTAGATAACACAGGACTTTGTTTTCCGGGTTTATTAAGGTGTTTTAGCGTGTCTTTGAGAAAAACAGTTAAACACTAGTAAATAATTCACGATTAAATAATTTACTCACCCAGAAGCGTCAGTTTTAACACGGTTTGATTCAGTCTACAGTGAAGCATTTCTGAAACAGAGACAATTCCTTTCAGCCTACTTTCAACACAAACGTGACATGTCTCGGGTTATGAACGAGAGTTTATCAAGAAAATTTCAACATGAAACGTGTAGAGCACTGTAGACGCAGCAGCGGATCTCACTTTATGATAAAATTGGACCTGTTTTAGGCTCTATTGTGAAGATACAATCTACACACTGGCGCTCTCTTTTTGATAACATCAAAGACAAATAATTTGATCTTTTGTAGAGATAAGTTATTCAATCACACGTCTAACACAGGTAATTATTGCAACAAAATGGTTCCTTTTTCACGCAAAAGAACCAATATCAGCAGGGCCAATACAGCTCAGTTGGAAAACGTAATGACCTCGCGACGGAAACTCCAGTTTTTTTTATTAATTAATCACTAGCATTTGTTGTCATTTACAAACTGAAATCATTGTAAATTAAAGCTATTTACTTCGACAAGTGAAAACTTAAAAAAACGGCCAATACATGCATTCGGCAGAACAATCTCCCTAGTGAACAACTTTATAATAATTATATGATAAGATCTAAGTGAGTATTTATGAAAGCACTTCTCACGTCACCAAAATCGGTGATTCAAGTTTTCTGATATTGTTTTTTTTCTTAATAAATGTAGTTAGTCAGTTCCTTTTACTTAACGCAGTCAAACTACATTTCAGGGCAAATACTGGACCAGCATTGGGTTCCCAATGTAATACAACATACTGGACCAGCATTGGGTTCCCAATGTAATACAACCCTTTACAGTAAACTATACCACACATCTTTGACGTTATGAAAGATTAGAGTAGCATTGATGGACCCATAAATGAGCTGCTTCCCCAATTGTTGCTTCATGACTCAGTTGGTTAGAGCGCTGCACCGGTATCGTAGAGGTTAATATGGGTTCGAGCCCCATTGAAGCCCGGAAGCCGCTTTCAAAATTGCGTGCATAAACCCACTACGATCATTCATAACACCATTCCATGTTTACACCGCAGAACAAGCTCTCAATAATCGTGGCAAAATCTCTAGTAAAAAAACATCACCACCAACCAAACCTTACTCCCTACAGACATGCTGATATTTCTAACTTCTTCCTTCCTACACTTGTAGCATGTCAACCGGTTAGATTCCGGCCATGGTATGTTTTTTGCATGCCAAATGAATTAGGTTATTCCGCACTTGAAATTGAATACTTGTAAAATAAGCACCTTAAAGCTCTGAAATACATATACAATACACATAAAGACAAACGAGTTCCCATATATTGATCAATAATTATAAATAATGTACATTTTACACACAGAGAGGTACAACCATAAAAGACAGGAAGGGAGCCGTATTGGTAAACACGTACAGCCTGAAAGTCACACAATTAATACACAAAAGAACAGACAATCAAACAGATACATTAACATGTATTATTAAAGTGCAAAAGTGCTTTTTCAAATTAGGTTTTTGTGGCTAATGCTTTGAGACTTTTAATCGTAATAAATCGTAAAACGCTTTTTAAAGTCCGAAAAAACGTCAAAAGAAACTTTGTCCTTTTACTTGGGCAAGGCGACCCTAGCTTATTGGAATTCCCTTCTCCGCAACAAAAATAATTCCTAAGTTTGTAAATTCATTAACATCCTTCAGATTTGACCGTTTATGTGAATAGGAGTTTTGCTCGCAACATTGAACCTCATTACTTTTGACTAAGCTGAGTTGAGTCCCAGTTGATTTTGAGCTTCTCCCCTTGAAACATCTGTTATGGATTGGAAATCCCCCACGCATCCGAGATGCAAGCACAGCAAATTATCAGCGTTGTCGAGTTCTTGTCTACCTATCCAACTAGTCATATGGCTATCGATGCCCTCAACACACTATTCATCAAGTTAGGCCCTTTACTATTACCTAGGTTAGTAATACAGTGAGTTTTTTCAGCTTTACGTATAGCATCACGAGAAGAAAAAATGTGTTTGATTGAGAAATTAAGATATTAGTAAATATAGTAAGATATTAGGTGTTTAAACATCAAGTATGGTAACCCATATTTATACATACATGCATGTATTGGTAGCTTTTGGACTCTTTAGGACGATCTTTTTTAGAACTAACGTTTGTTCAAAGTCTGACAATCTATGGCCTCGTATCTCTAATGGCGACAAGCTCAGTGTAAAGGAGCACAAATAAAAGGTTTGCTATTGGCTGAATTTGAGGTAGAGCTAATCTTTTTGCTGAATGGTTGTTAGCTACCATTTTTCACGGAACTGCTATCCACTGTGCATGGCTAAGCCTGTGGCTAAGTGTCACGCGCTAACTCATTTATGAGATGATGAACTGCGCTGCCATACCCCTACGAGTATTACAGCAACCAGCAACTATCAATTTCTTAACAGTATTATATCTAGGAATAAAACATTTGTAATTCTAGGTGAATTAAGTCATAAAATCATTGTCAGTTGACCGATTCTTTACTTACGCCGAGGACAACAACCTAAAAAGGTATCAGACTGTTCCGATTAGCATTTTTTTGCGTTTTCCATCGTCAATAACCCTGGGACGGAATAGGGTTAATACAGCAATGTAACTTCTGCCGGTCATTTCGTGTCTGGATCGGTTAAAGAAGACAATAAAAGAAGCCCTAAAGGGCGAAACACCTGTAATAGAAGCTTTGTGTGTAATTCACAGTTGGTTTCAGCTCCATTAAATCCTGTACCAGTATTCGCTGTCATTGTAAAGACATTTCGGCCACCCACTAAGTAGGTACATCGCGAAGAAAACCATGGGAGGCCGAGTGAAACAGAAATGAATGTCGGGTCACGCATTAAACTGGTTCACCAAAGTCGGAATCGGGTTGCACTCAGAAAGAAGAAGTAGGCACAGTAACTGGAAGACGCCACACAATAAAAAGTCGCAAGCTTGTGCATAAACACAATCTTAAAAACCAAATATACGAATACAAAATATTCATATGTTTCTAATGTTAGATGTAATTTGATGAAAGTAAATACTGGAAGCGCTGTGGCCGCTAGAGTAGGACGGTTGGTAAGCTGCATGCATGGAGTATTAGCTGGCTGCTTTCAGTATCTTTTAATCATATCTCGAGAACACTTCAAAGAGTTTCTTGTAAAGTATTTGAAGTCATATAGTTACTTTAGGCATATAGTTAAGTTATATATTCATACAACCAACTATATGATTTATCGAACCGTACACTGATTGGTTGTCGAGTTCATCCATTACATACGAAATGCTGTATTATTTTTACTTTACTTCAGTGTATTTTAGTGTTTGCGTTTTTCAACTGTAAGTTCAAAAAATCAGCAAACACTGCTTTGAGTTTAGTAAAAAGCTGACGTTAATTTAGAGCTTTCTTCCTCTGACCTATAGGTTAACGCTCAAAACCGCATCGGCATCAGCTTTTATTATACTCATGCGATCGTTAAATTGTTTAAAGTTAGTTTATAAAAATCACGTTAAAAATCTATTCGCAAATGTTTTTATTGGCTTTTGAAAGATACCTATACAATGACTACTCTAGTAATTGTTTTTTTTTGTTATATTAAATTATTATATTTTTGAAGTTTACTTAACTTAATACATTGGATAATTTCCCGATTGGTTCTACGGCATCTGTTCATCTCCTTAGATCTCCAATACATGGAATATAACACTGAAATTATTGTCATTATTTTATTACAAAAAATGGAATAAATATTTTTATAGTTTTTTTTTACCAAAAGATTTTCTTACTGTGCATCTTTATTATTATTTTGGCACAAAAACTCACCCACGTGAAAACAATTAAGAATTGATTTCTAACATATTGCTATTTCTTGTGACAAACATGGCCGGAGAAAACGATTTCAAACCATAATTCATTTACGGTTGGCTGATGTACTTTTTATGATGAGGTTTTGAGAAACTTTTACGTTATTATTATTATGATTAAATTTTAAGAAACTATTACTTTATTAGAAAAATGAAGTTGAATTTTTTATATGTATTCCACATGACATCCAATTGTTCTGCTTGGTCGTAAACAAAGAAACATATTTGAAACATACAACATAGCGGCGTAGTGAAAAGTTAAGAGACGTGTAAATAGTGAAATGGAAAGTCAGTGATCTCAGACACTATACAACAAACAAAAAGAAACCGGCTTTTTCTTACCTTTACTTACCGAGCACACCGCAAAACATAGATGGTCTGCATTCGCTAATTATGTAAAATTCTGTCAGCGATCTAAGCAAACTCGTTACAATTTTCTCGCTGCAGAATGTATAAAATTACCACTGTTTCGAGGATTTAAAAACACGAGCGAACCAAATCCTTGGATGTATTTGAACTTTCATCAGTGTTTGTTCCACTTGCAGCTGAAACTCAAAATACTTCTACGAGATTATGAAAAGAAGAAGATTAAAATAAAGAGCCTTACGGGGAGATAACGCCAAGGATAGGTCGCTCCCAGTGCCTCAAGTAAAATCATTTTATCACATTATAACAAAATGTATATTTAGTTTATAACAGTTAAATGCTTTTCATCGCAACTTTATACGATTGTTTTTGTATTTTTTCTTTTTCATGGAAGAAAACGCTGAAAGGACTAAGGTAATATTTTGTCTTTGTAGCGTGGTCTTTCCTTGGGTCCGCATCACTATTAATAACTGGATACTGTGCAAGACTGGATAATGACTCTAAGGATATAGTGGAGCTTCTAAAGTTGGGCATTAATCAGTTTATCATGGCGAGGACGAACTAAAATACTCTCGCTCAGCAAAACAACTACTGAACATAAATTTTGCTCTGGACGATAATCGAAATTTAATTTCGAAAACTAAACGGAAGTAGTAAAAAAGAATTTCATTTCAAAAGTTTATCATTGCTTCAGCATTAAAGTAGCAAGTTAAACCAACTTGATAAAGACTTGAGTGAAAATCTAAGAATTCCTAGAGATATCAGTCTCGTGTGATTTCAATAATTCTTTTAACTTTCGAGTTAATACAAAGCAGGTCAAAAACTTTGTTCAACGTAATTCCATAATTCTAAGCTTACTAAGCCTGTGATCGTTTTCCAGAAAAAAAAACGAAAACAGAAAAATATCTTGGCTAGAATTATCCCAATAGTACGGAGGCTCGTAAGTGCCGTGCTAAAATTGTGTTGTTTTTACGTTTTAGCGACATTTTATAGCGACCGCTGTAATGCGGGCTCAAGTAATTTAACTGGTGAACCTCGATATGAAAATCACTGAGATAAATATATAATTCTTACGGTAAATTTCAAATGTCAAATTTTATTTTATTTGGCAATATTTAATTTACAAAAATAGATATATACATACATACATACAGGGGCGTAGCTACCTGTACGCAAATACGCAATTGCGTACCTGAAAATAATAATAAAAAAAAATCGCATTGTTGTTTTTTGTAGTATGTAACATATATGGATGCGAACGGACTAGGACAGAATGTAGTGCTCTCACAGCTTAAACAATGCCGCTCGCACATGCTCACTCA
>JAOBAY020071104.1:0-11729 GCA_025331085.2 Zoanthus sociatus | reverse complement strand
GTATCTGAGCAAGAAGTTCATTGGACGACATCTTTCAGAAAACTTGAAACTCTTCTCGGTCTGTACAAAGCTTCGTTCGAAAACTTTGTGCGTAGCCTTGTTTTCAACAAAGCTATACGCAAGGACGTCTGGGTAATTTCCCAAACGCAACGTGACAGATAGATAGAAATATTGACGAAAAGGTAAACCTAGACTCGGCCTACCACAGGTAGCCCGAGTAACTAAGCCCGCCATCTTTCTTTATACTTTCTCTCACTCAACTTTGGACCTTTAAATCTAAAGGCAAAGGAAAAGGAGAAGGAAAAACATAACCCTTTGTCTGGTAGGACGACGAAGTGGAGCTTTTAGTCAAGGTAATTCAAGGGAACAAAATTCCCAAAACAAGCAACAACACTATCATTGACTGGAAGTCATGTCAAATCAAGTACTCAGGCATTCCAACAGGGGAGAACTGTACGAAATAGGGAGCTTGGAACCTAGGGTGACGTCATCGTATTCGAAAACGTTCGTTTTCGACCATCTACTTACTTACTTTACTTAATCCTCTTCGTGCTTAGCCGCACATAAGACCATCTACACAAATACGATAAAAATCCGGTTTTAAAAATCTACAGTCTGGAGAGCGTATTCAAAAAGCACCGCATTTGTTGCCGAAAACGCCATTTACGTGTGGAGGTGCAAACGGAGAAAAAAATCTTTGTTTTCAAAAATATCTGGATACGTGTGGACGGGGTCTTAGTCAAATCAATCCGTAGAAAACTACAAACATGAACGTGACTAAGTATGGATTAAGAATAGTTGTGTTTGGGTTAGCGCTTCTAGAGGTAGATAAAGAGGTAATAAAGATTATAAATATGTAGCTGGAGTGTTTCTAGAGCATTTCTAGGACCTCAAAATGGGATCATTTTTAGATTTTGTATAAAACGCTACGAAAAAAGGTGTCAAGCAACAGTTTTTGCACGACTTCAGGTTTCAGCTTTTACTGGTTTAATGTAGTTGTTAAGAGTTAAAAACTGTGCTGTAAAACGCAACGAAAAACTCATTCAACTGTGCATGTCATGAAACATTTCGTCCAAGACTTTTTTATTGGTTAAATGTAGTTATTAAGAGTTGAGAATGTGCTGTGAAACAGGACGCAAAACTGAGTCAAGTGAACTTAGTGTCTATATGTTATGAAACATTTTGTCCAATACTTCAAGTCCCAGCCTTTGATTAGTTAAATGTAGTTAAGAGTTGAAACTGTGCTGTAAAACGCAGTCAAGCCAGAGTTTATAAAATTATGTCCCAGCTTTTGGAGTAAATAGGCGGAATACCTCGCAACTATTTTTCTTGATTTACTGATTGCGCATTAATTTTTAAAGAGCAATGAATGTGCAAGTGTGAATTACCAAAAGTCTTAGGGTAATCTGTTGTTAAGTTCAGCGTTTACTGGTTATATATAGTTAAACCCACTGTTTACTATACACTTTCTGTCCCTTTTCTAGGTTTCGGAGGAACTTGAAACACAAAATAGCAATCTTCAAGATCACATCATGAAACTGCAATCGGAGATAAAACAGTTGGAGTTTATGCTAGACTCTCACAGCTGCTCCAAAAACAGCGTCACCATCGCCTCCGTCCATAGCAACACTTAGCAACTGTTTCAACGCTAAAACTCCCGGATAACAAGTTAACCAACAGCTACAGAACCTAAGTTACTGCTTCTTGATGCTTAAAGGTAACTTCACTGGTACGCATGCGCAATACAACGTTCTTAAAACCATGTCGTTATGCACAAGGCAGTGCAGTTCTCCTGAACTGAAAGCATGATGGAAATAATTTGAGACTGAGGAAATCAGAATAAAGGGAAAAGGGCAAAAACTACGGAAACGTTTGATGGTTATAGTGACTTCAAAACCTCTTCAGGGAATACGAATGAAGAAAAAGATTTTCGGGTTGTATAACATGAAGTCTTCGCTGACTGCAAGTTCCGTTTTTGATTCACTTGTGGTATTTCTGATGCTAACTATGACATTAATCATTCACGCACTTGATTGAAGCTTATCTATTGCAGGCCCGTACCCAGGGGGAGGGGGTGGAAGGGGAGTGCGCGGGATGCACATGCATCCCCCAACGGCCATAAAAGTCTACAAATTCCACTTGATCATAATTTAAGTAATGAATAAAACGATAAAGTTCACGATGGAAATGATCATTAAAGTATATTTAGAAGCACTTTATTAATTTATCAATAAAAAATTAGATTAAAAACTAATTTGCCCGGTCTAGTCCAAGAAAAATACCCTAAATCCAAAGTTATTTTACTCAAAACTTTATTAGTTTTATGTTGTCCTGAAAATATGAAAGTTGTAATAAAATGATGTCATGTTTGTGGTGGTAATCCCAAAAACTTTTGTTCGCACCCCCAAGCAAAATTCCAGCATACGGGCCTGTGTTGGCTTGTGACTATCTAATTTTGACAATGGAAATAATAACTAAGTGATATAAAGGAAATTAATTAAACATTCATTCTTTCGTTACCCGTTTGTTCCAACAAACTTTAGAGTTGACGAAACACAACATTTAATAAAGTTGAATTGGATTCATAACAGTTTACGTTGTTTTAAATCCCGATTGAAACATTCTTCTCTTTCAAGATTGTTAAATAAAGCAGGTTTATGATTAGCAGCAAAGAAGAATAGATAGTTCATGGCCAACTTGTTGTGTTAGAGTGTTCTTATCAACCTAACTTCAGGAGCTTTTTGTAGTTTTCTCGTTTTGATTATAACTGAATGACTGGTCAACTATATTGTTTTTATACTACATTGAAAGTGTAGAATGAAAGAACGGTTTTGTTCAAGATTTGATTTCAAAGCTTTATGGTGTTGAATTTAACTGTTACTGACAATGAGGTGAGAGTTGCAAGTCAAACAAAACTAACCAGGCATTATAATTACATACCCTCTTACTATGGTCAGAAAAAAACAAGCTAGCCGCTTGCATTTGCTGCATTCATTGGTTATAGTGTATTAGAGAGAAAAGACATACAGAGGTCAGCTTTACAAGAAGTAGTTGAGTCGTAACTAATTTCTTTAACTAAAAACTAAAAAAGGTTTCTTGTCCTACTTTAACACCCCTCTGTAACAAACTCAGCGAGATCAAAATTCTCACTGGGTTTTAAGAAAAATTTCACTGGGTTAAACATTTTTCTTTTCGCTGGGTTAGCTCTTGACTTCGCGTGCTAGTTCTACGTAAGCAAGACGTAAAATACAGTAAACACACCGGGTACTCAGCTTTCGCTCTGGAAAAGGTAAAAAAGCGTTTGGGTCAATTCAGAAAATTCGTTGGGTTCTGGGGAGGCTAAAAATCCGCTTGGTAGGGGCAAAATTGCACTGGGTTGGGTTTTGCTGGGTTTCTTGTCCATGACAAAAGTTGATTCAAGTATCAATCGAAGGGTTTGACTCTCGTCACATACACAAAGTTTTTTGTTGGCAACTACAATACCTTGCTGTTGGTGATGTCCAAAAAACAATCGAGGTGGGTAGTGGCACAATATCGGCCCTAGCTATAGGTAGATAGTTATTCATTAAGCCACTATCCACCAAAATTAAAATAGAGTAAGTGTTTTAGTATAATACCAGTGAAGCAACTGATCTACAGTAATTTCCTTTCAAATACAAAAAAAAAGATTTGTAAAAAAAGAATGCTTTTATTACGCATAAGCAGCTCAGTTTACAACAACACGTGGTTTTGAAATTTGTCAACTGCAAGCTGTCAAAAATATTCAAATACAACACACTGAAACGGACGCGAAGCAACTACAGTGGCGGATTAAAGGGAGGGGCCTGGGGGGCCTGTGCCCCCCCTTCCACCCCTTCCTCTTCCTTTTGGGATTTTGTTTTTCATGAAATACCGTCGCGAAAGTCTTCAGTTATTTTGATGAAAATGCGGTAAAAGTAAATGTTGCATGTTGAATTTCACAGCCACACTGAGCGTTTCGTGTTATCGTATCAAGTGAATGAATGGCCTTGCCATGATGCTTATACATCGAGAACGGAACAGCCCTGAAGCACTCAAGTTGGACAAAGTCATTGATGAGTTTGCAGCTCGCCATCCACGCAGAATGGAACTGTCCAATTTGGGCGCCCGACAAGACAGCGAGTAGCGTACTACGCATTGTGCTTGACAGTTTGCAGTTGTGCTCAGAAATTTATCTGTCCACTATATTGCGCTCACGTAACCTTACGGATGAAAAGCTTCTCCTCGAGTTGGTTGTCAAAAGACGTTTCTGGTGACGAAGCGGGTGACATTTTTGTGATGTTTTTTTTTTTTTCTGGTTAGTTGCTTAGTCTTTTAAAAACAGTTTCAAAGCCCGATACAGCTTTATGAGTAAACATTCAACTATCCACGTTCTGACTTTCATTTATTTCAGGAATCATTCATAGTAACTTCAAGAGTTTTGTAAAAACTCAAACATTTGTAGCAAGAAAGCCGAATCTACGTCGGCCGCAGCCCATGATACTTACCAAGGAAAATCTTAGAACTAGAAATTCGTATTTCTTTTCAAATAAGACATTAAACTTCTTTATTTGAAGAAAGTTTATGAACAAGAAATTATTCTTAAATGAGTACGAAATTTGTCTCAAAATGCGGGAAAAGGCTATTTTAGAGACTCAAATTTTTCAAAATTTCTGGAGGAGCATGACCCCAGACCCCCCTAGCAAACTTGCGTCTTCGACACTTGCTGTGCCCCCTCCTTTTCAAATTCCTGGATCCGCCCCTGCAGGCCACTTGTTGCTTTCAAAATTTGGCGCCATTATTAGTAGTCGACAATTTCAAGTTACCCGCGATCTGCTTCTCTGAAATATATTGCAAGTGAACTCCATTTTATAAAAACTTTATTAAACGCTGAAAGCTCAATACAACTCAACAGTCAGTCGTTAATCTAAGTCAACAGATATTTCTTATAAACTAGCTTTATTTAAAAAACTTCAGCTATCAAAAGTGTTGGTGTTCCTTTGTTTATATTTATAGTTAGTTAAAGAACTCAACAGTTTGCCTGCCAGTATTTCTTAGGCTCAACAATAGAAGTTGACAAAGCCAGACGTGCTTCAGGGTCACATATCAGGATGAAATCGGCAATCAATCACCGAATGATCCAGAAATAGCTATTTTACAGGGTTCGTCCGGGTCCTTAAAAACCTTAGAAATCCTTAATTTTTACTTTCCAAAATTTGAGGCCTCAGAAGTCCTTAAATTTTGTAAATATCAGTCATGGTCCTCAAAAGACCTTAAATTTTTGCTTTTTCACTGAAGTTGGCATTTTGTTTAAATCACGAGTCATGTACTTATCTGTGTCATGGAGAATCAACATCGTAAAAAGTCATGTTTTAGGTTAGTTCTAGTGGTTGATGTCCCATGGCTTAGGTCCTCAAAAACCAATAATCTTACCTTAAAAAGTCCTAAAACAGTCCTTAAATTTTGCTTTGAGAAAAGCTGACGAACCCTGATTTTAGCACATCTGGCAGAGGAAATTGTTTTTGCATGAACGCTCTTAAAATCATTACAAACAAGCAAGTTGCACCAATGAAATAAAAAAAATTCAAACAAATCCCGAAAAAAAAAAACGATTTATCTAGCCAAGGAAATATTGTTTCTTACTTGCAACATTATTTACAGCAAATTTTGAAGTTATTTTGATTTTATGAAGCCTGATTTATAACGATGCTCTATTTGCAGTTTTAGCGCATAAATTTTCGGACGCGATTGATTATATAGAAAACAATAAACATTCCTGGTAGGTTTTAGGTGTTCACGGTTTTCCTGGTCACACTGTTATCACACTGTTATCAGACTGTTATCACAATCTTGCCACACACTGTTATTCGCCGTTTATTCTGCCGCTCTTTCATGAAATGCGTTCCTGGGCCCTAGACTGAGAAGTAACTGGTCAGTCAAACACTAAAAAGCCTGGTACGAATTTCTGTTTTTGCCGCCAAGAAAACCTGCTCGCCTTCGAACTGGCGAATTTCGTGAATAGTGGAAAGAAGGAAGGATCAGATTTTCAAGTGAGAGAACATAAATTTGACCTGAACCCCAAAATGCCTAATATTAAGATTTTCGCTGGAAGCTCCCATCCAGAACTATCTCGTCTGATCGCCTCAAGACTCGGCTCAGAACTGGGAAAGAGCGTCCTGAAGAAATTTTCGAATAAAGAAACTTGGTGGGTTGAAATAACTTTTTAAATAATCAAGTTAAAAGTGTTAACACTAAAATGTTAATGTGTCTTTTATAGAAGGCTTTCTTGTTTATTGATGAGGCTTGCTGCTATAACTATAACTTCGCAGCGGGACTTGTCGTTTTAAAGTCGATTTCCCTTTCGATCCGTATTGCCAAGATTTAAAAACTTTTTAAATCTAAAAAGTTAAATTTACATACTGTACATAATCTTAGCTGCTCCTTATTTTAATTTTTTGTTATTTCTACTTAGATGTAAAAAATTGCAATCGGAAGACTTCAACTTACGTTTTTGATACTCCACGTGGCTCAGTTAAATTGTTTTATTTGTTTTTATTGGCATGTTTAAGATTGCAATTAGCAGGCGATTTGTTTGCAAATCATGCAGGGATGGAGTAAAAACGGTACACAGTAAATTAACTATATTCGCTTGTACCTCCAACTAAGTATCGATTATTTGTTAAATCTCTAGTTTGAAGTGCATGTATCATGGCCAATATGATTTGTCAACAATTATTGGACAATTAATTGTTTTATAACACTTTTAGAAAGCTGATATCCAAACTTGCTTTGTCCTGTCTACAAAGTAATATAAAATAATAATAATAATAATAATAATAATAATAATAGTAATAATACTTCTCAATGGCCTCGATGAAGTCCCCCAGTGATAGTAAAATTGCTTTTGACATAATTGGTTTTTAAACGTAAATGATATATAGTATCCTTTCCTTGAGAGAAACGTCTGTTTAGCTGATTTATTTCACAGGAAGAGGTTCGCGTGGGGTGCGCAGGCATAGCTCTGCAGAAACAGCCGCTGATCTTACTGCATTTCTGAAAATCAGTTTTACCAAAAAAAGAAATCGAGAAGAAGCAAAACACATATAAATTGCCCAGTTTCCATACGTTCAGCAACGAATATGGTTGAACATACTCGTGTCAAAACTATTCATATTTGCTCTCTATCACTATTATCGTCATAACATAACATAACTATTAATTATACGGTCATCTAATTCACTTTTTTATAATTGAGATTATGGATCACGGCCCGCCTGTTACGTGGAATGACATCGCTGGTTTGGAATTCGCCAAAAATGTCATAAAGGAAATGGTGGTTTGGCCATTGCTGAGACCGTAAGTTTATTTATTTATTTATCATGTTATCAGTATGGATATATAATTTAAGCAGTTTAGTATGATTTTAGGAGGTAAAATAATAATAAACTTTGTTTTCGTGTCAATTTATTTAGCTGGCCAAAGGCCTACTAATTTGGAACACCCTCTTACCACTCAAAGGTGGACGGAGGCCTTTCACATGACAGACACACACATAAACACATAAACACAGAAGTCTCCGAGGACCTACGAAAACGCGAAAGTTTAACCGTTTGCAGATGTTAGAGCAAAGGCAGCACCCTCTCCTCAATTATTTTAAGACCCTGAGTTGGTTGGTCCGGCCGGGAATCGAACCCGAGCCTCCCGCACGATAGACTGGCACCTTACCAATTAGGCTAACCAGTCGGCGGTTACAAAGTTAAAAGGAGATATTGTGATACATTTTTGGTTTTGAAAAAATATAGAATTTTCTAAACGGTGCAATTCTTACGGTTAACGATCATCTCGTAATTCAAGCAAAATTTCAAACGAACAGGTAGATGACGTCAAAGATCGATATGGGCTGAGGTTTTTGGAATGCTCTTCTCTTAGAAATTAATTGTGGATCAGTATACACCCTAACCTCGTCAAAAAAAAAAACTGGAAAAAGCATTTGATTTAGGTGAACTCTCTCACTTAATCATTAACAGTCGTAGGCGCCTACTGATCTGATAGAAAAAACTACCTTCTTTGTTGTGTTCTTTCCGTTACTCGCTAATTTAGAATTGTATTTTAAAATAAGGTTGAATCAGGAGAAGTAGTATAAATGCTATAATCATTGTGCAATCTTTTTAAAACTGCCTTTCCATCAGAATAATTCCAATTCCATATTGGAAGTATATTTCAATTTCTACCCAACAATCGAACTAATTTAAGCTGTAACTAGAATTGTCATTCTTTTTTTCCGTAACACACTCACTGACAATATACCGTAATTGAATCATACCGCCCGGCATGGCTGGCTTTTATTGCAGTGATAAAAGAGGTTTGATTATCTCGTCAAAACGAAATACAAATAGTATGTATTTACTTTGAAAGTTTATTTCATTAATACATAAAGAAAGTTGTTAGCACGATTTATAATTTAATGTAGTTTTTTTCCAAACATCCAAATTTTCAAAGCAAATTTTAATTTAATTTTATCAGCCATTAGTAGCATTATACTTTTCAATTTGCTATACAATTCTAGAATTCACAGTCGCATTAAAAAAGTACTCCTTTATATATTTTGAATCATGTCTTCAACAATGACAGTAATTTGATTGTCAGACGAAAAACAAGCAGGTGATTTCACGTGTATATATATCGAGAATATCAGAAATATATTTGTTTATTTGCTGAAGAGTAAAAAAAAATGTCAACCAATTTAAGTACAGAATCTGGAATAACTGCAGTGAAAAACGTTTGTCCAGGGAGAGTGGCAACAATTTCTATGGCTGCAACAGTGTTAGTGACGGGGGTTTTGTTCAACGTTCTTGTCATATTGTTTGTGCGTTCTGAACTCCGTGTACACCGACCTCGAAACAAAATTGACAAAATATTATTGCTGAACTTTTCCTACAACAATCTGTTTGCCCTTTGTATTGGTTTACCGCTTCATGTTTTAGATCTGGAAGTCTCTCCTCTGATGGTCGCTCCTGATATTTTTAGTGTACTTTGTACCATACGAACACTGAGTCTTTTTACATCGCTTTTTATGGGGCTCGCTATCTTAACTTTAATATGTTATGATCGCTTTGAAACTTTGACTAAAATGCAGCAACAGCGCAAACTGACAGAAGATTACACAAAGAAAATACTTCGCGTTTTATATGGTACAGTTCCCGTTTCTACTTTGGCCTTTGGTTTCGGATATGTTTACGCCACATTCTCTGATCAATCACAATGCGAAATGTTTCAGTTGAGTTCCATAAGCGAAAGCTGTGTTAGGCAGACAACAAACTTTGTCATAATTGGACTAGTTACAGTTTGGCTAACTGTTTGTAACACTACTTACAGCTTGATTTTAACAGCTATTGGGAAAAGAATTAAAAGTCACATACAGGAGATACGGAACGTTTTAGGAGATCAAGGAAGCGTTGTTAAAGAAATCCGACTTGTCAAAGTTGCTGTTTCATATGTGGTTGCCTTCTCTGTCGTCTGGATTGCATTTGGAGTTGCTAGAGGTGTCAAGAACTTTTATGACACTTTTTTCATAAAGTGTTTCTACTTGATCACTTATACGGCATCTTACTCCATATTTTCAGTAATTCCGCTGCTTTATTTGGTCAGTGACAAAAGATTTATCGTTAAATTTTGGCGTCCGTTTCAAAATCGGGTGAGATCTGATATAATTGATTTGCCGCGAGTTACCCGAGTGAAGACTAATGCCACGCGCTAACATAGTTCTCTTTAAAAGGAGTTGGTTGTTTTAATGCCCTAAAAGCAATAGAGATAGAAACGAGCTTTCAAAACAAAAAATCTCTGACACAGTGTGGAAATATTTGTGTCAGTTTCAGTTTCATTTCAACATATATGTTTTCCTTAGGCAATCAGTTTGGATAGTTAAATCATTTGGTATGAACTATGATCTTGAGAGGTAAAAAGAGTTATTTCATTGATAGATTTTTAGTCTCGAAATGGACGAAATTTTAGACGGTGCAACTCTACAGCTGACAATCATCTTGTAACTTCGTCACAATTCTTGTAACTTCGTCACGAACAGGTACATGCAGTTAAGATGAAGTTTTGATAGTTTTTTGAAACTGATGAAAAATAATTTATTGTGGGCATTTTTTTTGAATATTTTTACATATAATTTGATCATTTGACACGGAAATTCAGATACACCAGAATTATTTGAGCTTGGTGTAATCATTTCTCAACTAACTTATACCTCGAAACACAACCAAAGTTACAACTACATTTTATACGAACTCTTTTCTCATAATTTGTTTAAAACAAAGGCAAGTCTTTTCAATTGTACATGCGTTTATTGAATGTCAATTAAAATTAAAATTTTATTTTTCATAATTATTTTACAACAGTAAATATAGAACATATATAAACTAACTAAAATATTATAAAATTTTAATAATTTAAAATTTTTAAGATAGGAGTTCAGTTGTGTGAGTGTTAACACCACTCTTGTTGATAGTTCCAATTCTAGTTTTTGTAGAATTACAAGTCCGTTACTTTATTTGATCAGCTAAAAAAGATTTATTGCTAAATATTGACGTCCTTTTCATAACCGGGTGAGATCTGATGTAACAGATTAGCCTCGAGTTACTCACACATGCACACAAGATGAATGGCACACGCTAAAGTAGTTCTCTCAGAAATGAATTGTTGTCTTTATTTTAGTCCTAGCTTAGACGGTGGATAGATGTAACACACTTGTTGCAGAGCAATATTGATTAATCTTGAAAACAACGTAATTTATAAATAAAAATACACTTTTTTCTCCGTTGAATAATCCTATGGAAAATTTTCCGCCAACAAAAACAATTGGCAGGCAACAGATAAACGGGATTGTCTTTGGTTGTTCTGACGCCCTCAAAATTGCTTGGATATCAAAGTATCTGAAGAACGGAGTAAAGTGAAAAAGAGAAAAATAAAGAAGATGAATATTTTAATTTTAATTTTGTGCTCCCTAGTTAGATACTAACACGAATTTTAACGTTTTGGATTAAGACTCACTGTCTTAAATGCTTTAGAAAATGACTATTCTCAGAAAAATATTGTAATTTGCTACTTTTGAGAAACAAAGATTTAAGCGATTAACGAAAAAACTGTACTGATAAAAATCACGTTGTAATTACAAAAGATAAAGGTGCCAAGTTGTACTGATAAAATCGACCAATAGCCGGCCTAGAAATAGGTTTTTCACTGATGTATCGGTGGAATTACTGTTTTGTACATTCCTCTCAGGCTTGGTAATTTCTTATGACATTATTCATCTTCGGGTTGTTATCAAAAAGGAAATATAGTTTCTAAGCTGTAAAACTTAAAGTTCGATGTATCGGTGTGGAAAAGAGAAAAATAAAGAATATACTAGAAGTTACGAACGGTAAATAAATTGCTGTCCAGCTTTGTTGAAGGGAGAATTGTCTTCTTTTGTTGTAACTTTTTACAGTTTTTACTTATTTTAGACTTTCATATATAGTATTAGTTTGCAGGATAATTTGTAAAAGCCAAGTTAATTTTTTTTTTAAATTGACATCTATAAGGATCTTACCATTTAAATTTTGAGCGTTAGATAACGCGTGACCAAACACGTGTTAACCGATGCCGCAGTGTGGGGGAGCCGACCGTAAACATCAGGGCTGCAAATGCGGAAAACGGACAGAACTCAATCTCGATATAGCTGCCCTTTA
>JAOBAY020071103.1:0-20563 GCA_025331085.2 Zoanthus sociatus | reverse complement strand
GCGATACAAACATTGTTTCTCTAAAGTTCAACGAACTTGATGTTTTTTTTTAATATTAAAGAATAATAGTTAAATGTAGTCGCACCTTTTAGGGTCTGAAATTATGAATTGAGTTGATTTATTCGCATCTTTTAGGGTCAGTTTTGAAATCTTCTCTCGAGCACCCCTACCCACTTTTCAGGGGAGTCCCCCTCCCGGGCTAGTCATAGCTCATGCAACCGTTTATGTTGCAGTGCGCTAGTTGCAGCTAAGTCTAGTTGAAGAACTATTTCGTGCGAACGGTGTCAGTCTATATTGTTCATGTACAACGTTTTTAAAAAAGCTAATATGGCGTGTGTAACAAAGCATAGCATGCAATATTGAACTTTATGATTATAATTGAAGTGTGCTGTGTTTTTGTGCGGTTTTGATTTTGAATCGGATCTCGAAACATCATGCAATGGCTATATCGTATTTGGAAGATAAACTGCTCTTTGACTGATTTCCAAAAAAGCGTCAACTTTTCATTTTAGGACAATTTTTTTTGTGTGATATAACCAATGCGTATTTGCTCAATGAATCGTTTCAGGATCAAATCTGTAATGTTATGGGTCTATAATACCCTCGCCGCGGGTCATGTGGGAAATGCGGTATATTTTTACCAGTATATCCAGTGTTTGTGGTTGATAATCATCTATCCAAGGTTGGGCTTGTTATTACGTTTTCACCAACCAAAAACCGTTTCTGGTTTGTAACTAGATTATAATAAATCCAAGTCTTGAAAACGAATGAGTACCATAACGTTTTCGGAATAATTGTACATCGAAAAGAGCAAACAGCATTTCATTCGTTAACATCAAATCTTTTGCCTGTCAATGATTTTAACAAGATTTGTGCCATTCTGCAACCGTTAACTGATTATCTGCTGATCCTGATGTAGCTTTGTATGTTATAACAAAATTACTACATTTGAAGAGGTGTAAAAAAAAGTTAAACACATTAACAAGTGTCATTCTTGTTTATCTTACATGTTGTACAAGTCAGTTCCTTGTCTGGGGTTTAATAATCGAGGGTTATGGCGGCACTTATTAGAGGGGCTAGGATGATGGGTTTTTTTTTAAAAAAAATATCAATTTTAATTTCCTCTAATCATTTTAGTTTGATTGTAATTGAATTATCCAATTTAGTTCCCATGAGGTGAATCCATTGTTTTGAGGGAGCTAAACGTCAGTTACACTTCCGCCTATACAGTGGCGAGCTACTAATAAATGTTGTTATTGTTTAGATCTTGAAAATCCAACAACAAAAATTATATCACTCAACATCTAAGTGTTTATACCATTCAGAAAAAGTATGCTTGATGATAAATATGTATCTTACAGAGTTTCGACTAAATGAAAGCAAATGCTTGAATGGAAAATGAAAAAAATAAAACAGCAGTCAACACGTGACAAGGATTCAGGTTTCTGTGACTGCGATTGAACTGTGATATCGCCTTGTGTTTATTTCTCTTCAGCTGCCTGAATATCAGTCTGTCGTATTCCTTACAGTGGTGAAGTCTCAAGAATTCACGATGTCCGTTTTGGTATAAGCTAGCTTACCTTACTCTATACTCGCGTATTCGCAGTTTATTTATTTTTCACGAAATGTTACTGAAATTATGTACAGTTTTGGCTTGGTTTTGTTAGCTAAACTGGTGACACGCTTCCTTGTCGTTCTCCCTAGGTCATTCAGTGGATCGAGGAGCATGGCGAGACGTTTTTGAAGAAACACACTGGTGTTGGAAAGTCGCTTGTCAAAGCAGAAGCTCTCCTCAAAAGGCATGAAGAGTTTGAAAACATCGCACAGGTAAAACAAGAAAAGAATTTTAGCTGCGGCTTTTAAGCCAGAATAACAGAAATTACATTCTTTGTTACTGGTCGTGTGGTTTAAAATCCCCGCTGTTTCTAATGCATGCGTTGACTCGGACACCTTTTGCGGCGCTGAATTTTAAAATCTTTGCTTCATGTGCAAGATCTATACTTACTTTAGGATAGAGAAAATAATTTAAAATTTTGCTTATTAAAAAATTTGGTTATTTATCTTTAGCTGAAGTTTGATCAAGAAAATCTAGTGATTATACCTTTTATCGAGTTTAAACCTGTTACAAAATTACTCTGCATGTTACAAGTATATTGTTAGTGAAACTGTCGATTCAATCTTTATCTGGGTTGTAATTGTTCTGTTTGAGCTAGTAAATTGTTCTTGATCGACACGTAGACGTTCTTATTTAGCATACAGGCTATCCTATCCTATTTTTGGTAATCACTAGAAAATAGTAAATTTTTAGCTCACTTGAATTGTGATACTGCAAAGTTTAGAGTGTCGTGATTCAAGTGAGCCAACAAAGTTCTAGTTTCTACTGATAATACCAAAAATATGATAGCGTAGCCTTTATGCTAAGAAGAATATCTTTAAATCTGCTGAGTTTGTTTTGTTCGTTTAAAATACTTCACGGAAATTGCTACCTTCCTGGCTCTGACAATTTAACTTCGTGCTTTGTCCATATTGAACTATTTCGCTTTCTTTCACGATGTTGGTCTATTTTGCGAAAAGGATAATTGTATCCTTATGTCACTTTTTGTTCGTCCCATTCGCCTTTTGATTTTTTATTTGTTTTGTGTTTTTTTAATAATGTGACTTAAGAGAAAAGCATACTTCTATATTTTGAAATAGCCCTTGTCTACAGTGCCACGGATGTTTTCCATTTTGTGGCGTTTATTTTAATAAGTGCTAGTAATTGGTGTTGATAGAAACCGGGGTCTGGATCCGTGCTTCTGATTTATTTGATGTCAAATTAGGCCTTGTATATACGTCAGAGGAATTGTAAAGTTTGTTATTTCCTGCTGCAGTTTCCGATATTTAAGCAGGGCCTACCATTGGAAATGTTTTGCAAAAGAATTATCGTGGAGTTGCTGTCACTCAGTGTTCAGTCATAGCTTCGCGTTACCCAATACATTTCTTGCATTCATGTTGTCGTTAGGATATGAGCTGTTTTCAATACTTGTAATTTTTAGATTTAGTTCACCATAATCTACGTCAGAGGAATTCGAAAAATTAGTCATTTCCTGCTGCCTTGTCAAATAAACTGAATAGCATACAGCAGTTGTTTTGCAAATGAATTCCCGAAGACATTCAGTCACAGTAATAGCTTGAGAGTATCACAGGAATTTCTTGGTTTCATCAGTATGGTGGTGTTTGGCCATAACTAATGGCTACTAAGTTTTAATTTTTAGATTTTTTGTCTTTTGGCTTTGGAATCAGCGTTAGATAAAATTGTAAAATAGACCGAGCCAAACATATGGTAAACGAGTATTTGAAGTACACGCTTTTATATAAGAAAGCAGAAAGTTAAGAACAATTTAAGAACAAGCTCGGGCTGAAGCTGAAAAAACAGTGCTTGTGAACTTGTTGAAACTTTACAGAATCTTGTAATTTTGGTTTGCAATGTGCACAGTAAAACACAGAAGCACAGTTTGCCATTTATTATTATATCTAGTATTGTCTCAAATAATACACGTATTCGTGGAATATTTAAAAGTTCGTAGCACGATCAGTTTCAACTGTGCACAAGTACGTTTCAACACTGAATACTGTACAAGAATGAACAAAGAAAAGTTACAAGTAATATTCGAGATTTATGCAATTTCAGTTTGGAGTATAACTTCGACCCTGTCATTGTCATTAAGTCTGATATAACAAGAGATCTCCTTAAAATACAGACGAACAGCATTATTTTTCACTGCCTTGGCTTTTTGTTTTGATTTCCACTATTTCAAACCACTGGCAGAAATAACAAATTAAGAACAAATTGAGGCTGAACAGGCCAAAAAATTAAGAACAATGCGCTTCGGCAAAATTTGTTGATTCTCACATAAAAAAAAAAGCGTGCAGTGAAGAGACATAAATAGATTATCAACAAGTTGTTGCCACTTGTCACTTTGGGGGCATATAGCCTGCCACTGGAAATCGAAGTTGGTATATTTTGAAGACGTTTGAGAAACTCTAATAGTAATAGTGGTTATTTTGGCGTCCAGTCAAATAATCAGCAAAGCCTGTTCGTACTCAATTAGTGAAGTAAACAAAACTAGGTTTTCAAGTATTTGCGGTCACTAAATGGCATTAAACCTCCATATCTATTAGTACAAACATCTGAATCGTCCAGATGCCGTTCCTTAAAATCTCCAGTCACAGTTTTAAAGGCTTAGATTACTAAATATCCACTCAGTATGAACTAAAGTTATGAATTCAACAACTCAGTTTTTTAAACAAAACGTATTTATTTGATAATGAAAATTACGGGTAGAATAATCATTTTTATATTGAAGACACCGTTTCTTTGTCTTCAGCCCAAAATGATTATTCTATACCCGTAATTACTCGAGCTTCCTGTGGAATGGCCCGAGTTATAAATTTTGCCTCGTTAAGTTTTATTTTCATTATCACAGTTCATTATCACGCCTGTACAAAGTGCTTCGGCGAGCTAGTAAAACATCAAATAATTAAAATAAATTCTGCAAGCTGATCTATACGGCGGATAAGAGACTAGACAGTGATAAAAATTAAAACAAAAATTTACTTTGCCTAATATTTCGGTTTGCAAAACAAACCTACGGGGGCTAGACTAAAACTAAAATAAGAGTGTTCGTTAAGACGCTACAGATAACAGTTTGAAAAGTTTGAGTAAAATATTAAGTAATGTGATTGGCTGTATAGATTTGCTGAGTGTCATCCAATGTAATATGTCATTGTGTTTCTCTCATCACGTCTATTTATAGCATTAGGTTCTAAAGTTTTAGCTTTGTTTATTAAATGAGCTTCACGAGCTTTCCTCACTGAATCTCTGTTGGTGTATATTTTTTCTAGAGGAATTAAAAGCATGTCGTTAAACGGAGTGTTCAGGTCGATTGAAATGTTGTGATACGGGTGACGGGCGTTGGGTTTTCGTGGTTAGGGTTTTCCACTGAACGTCTGTCGGTTCTCATTTAAGCGGCGCTTAGTCTCTCCTTTGTATTGGCAGGGTAAGTTAAGTGCTGCACAACATTTGCATTCTATCATATATCAAATATGTAACAACACGTGGTTTACTCATCTCTAAGATAATCGATCTATTGCCAAAAGGATAGCACAAAGTATGGTAATTAAGGGGACAGTGAGTTAGGCATGCGCTGTAGTTATTGTTATCTTTTTACTATTTTTGTAAGTTTCGTTGCTAGCTGTTTTGTAAAACTGAATAATCATTTCTAAGGTAATCTGTGAACAAATCATGTTATTCTTCTAGTACTGGTGATAGCAGATATGTCATTGTTTGCAACAAAAAAAACACAGTGGTGGTTGCGTCGTTTTCCATCAGTACTTGTAAAGCTACTGCTTCAGTGTTATTCCCAGTTTGGAAACTAATCTTTTTTTGTCACCTTTTTCAAATAAACAGCAAATCTTTCTGTACACAGTTAAATGAAGCAAAATTAGGAATTTGGCCACTTGTCAGTTTATAATCATAACCTGACCGATTGTCACCGAGCTTGAATGGCTGGCGCAGTTGTAAGATCCTTGCTTTCCAACCGTAACGTCCCCAGTTTGATCCTGGCTCTGCTGTGACCTTTTTTTCGTCTAAGCCAAACCAGGGAGTTAACCTGCGGTAGATTGGTGTCCCGTCTAGAGGAAGTCAAACTACAGAAACCGGAATAAGCGCCGAATCCATGGATGACCTGGCTCGTAAAAGATGTAGCTAGGGCTCACCCCTTCCCACTTTCCGTCCCATTTCGTTACTAGTAAAAGGTGCTGCACTGGCGATTCCTTGCAAAAATGCAACATGTATAGCGACAGCCTTTGTGGATCCAATGTCGTTTTCTGAACGATTACTATTATATTAGTGTCCGGTTTATATTGTTAACAAAAATTCAGCTGTTTTTAGCTAACTACTAAATAAATATTATAATAGGGACTAACCATGCGTCTATGACGAAACACTTCAGTCTTTTGAATACATATACAAGTATATAGAAGAAGTTTAATATAACACCAACAAAACAAAAGGGATTACGAGTAGTTCTTTTGTTTCCAACGTTCCGGCCCTTTCGTCTTTTGCCGTGTCTTTTTGTCTTCGTACAGGTTCCGGTGTTCCTTTTGTCTCTTTATGAATCAGCTGTCGTGTGTTCCATGCACTTGTAATGTTCTAAACTTAGCGCCGATCCGTCATCTTAGCCAACGTATTTTCTTGTTATTTTAAGAAATAAGAACAGGTTTCATTCTTACAGACATTTTTTGGAGTAAATCTCCAATTATCAGTAGAATAATTGGAGTAAATCTCCAATTATCAGTAGAAGAGAACCAAAATGATATTGGAACAACTTCGCATCGAAAAGACCATACATGCAGTTGTTCGTTTTCAGGCGTCGAATATCCAAGAAGTCCTTCACATTAGGTAGCAAAAGCCAATTATAAACGATCAAATTAGGCAGCTCAATTGTTAAGCTATACCATTAAGCTATTATGACTAAATTAGCTTTCCATGTACCAAGTTTGCTAAGCAAACTTGCATTGTATAAATAAACGATACAATAACAATTGAAGTTGAATTCCCGAAACATATTTGTAAAAATAATTTGAAAGTCTGTTCTTTGTATTCTAGTAATTATAATGTTTGAAACTTGAATTCTCCATAAAAATTATTTAAGAATAAGCCAAAAATATTAGAGATGATTGTAAGGACAAAATTTTGGTCTTCTCCAAGATGGTCAAGTAATTCTTGTGATATTACTTAGTTTTTACGCCAGTTTCTTCATCACTGCTCAAGGCCATAGCTAAAGTTTAGAAACTTCTAAAATATCGTTTTCAGCGTCACTCTTCGAGTTTGAAGGAAATAGCAACTGCTTTTCGGCATGTGCTGTACAATAAATCATTGGCTAGACTAATCGCTTTGTTGGTGAATGACCGCACATTTTCTTTACACTTCCGATATTACCACAAAGTACGAATGTATTAAAGTTTTTAGCAAATAATACCACGAGGTTCGGATTAGTGTTAGCTTCCATAATTGACTTTGTCAAACCGCGACGTTCGTTTTGTTAAGATTGGTTATTAAGTTTGCTGGAACAAAGTGGCTATGAAGATCTCAGACTCAGTGTGAAAAACATATTAAATTAGCGTCCTTTTGCGGTTTGCATTTGTAGGAGATTTCCAGTGTGAACGGTTTTTATTACAAAAGAGCTATTTTTTAAGAACAT
Organism: Zoanthus sociatus; assembly: GCA_025331085.2. Classification (NCBI taxonomy): domain Eukaryota; kingdom Metazoa; phylum Cnidaria; class Anthozoa; order Zoantharia; family Zoanthidae; genus Zoanthus; species Zoanthus sociatus. Next base: position 13,319 of record JAOBAY020071103.1, on the reverse strand, counting down.
CAAAATTATTATCTGATACAATAGCCATTACCTTTATTTGTGAAATATATGAGGCAAAGCCGACAGCAGTTCAAATTCGTTGTGTGGCCAGCAAGTACGGCTATTAATTGAAGACAAAACACGAACTGAAACAGCCTCTAACTCTTTTATTTTTCGACCTGCATTCCACGTTGCGATGTGTACAATATTGAAGCAATAAATTGAGCAAATAAGAGGTTTATTTTTTAATGTAAAGTTCAAGTAGAATAGACCCTTTTCACGCCAGGATGACATTGATAAATATTCGTTTTTCACAAAACGAAATTCATCATCAAATTTGTCACATCAATAATAGTAAAAATGGAAAGCTTCGATGAGATTGGACAAAGATTGGCGAAGATGTGAGTATTTTAAGCTAAATATTTTTGCGGATTTTTGCTAGAAAATGTATGCGTTTAGCATATTAGCGACGCTCGGCGGGCCTAGATTTCAAATCAAGTAATAGCTATTGCTAAGTGCCAACGAGCAAGACAAAAGCACGAGGACGACGGAACTGAGCTGTGCAGGTACTGAGAACTGGTGCTCTCATCTTACTATTTGGAAACAAAATAAACTAAAATTATCTCAGCGTGTATGGCGCGCCGTTTGTTTCAATTTGTTTGTTTCAATTTGTTTGTTTCGTTTTCCTAACACAAAACCTTTTCCTACCTTCACAAAACTATTGTCGACCGTTTGGTTACACAATTATTAAATCTCATTTCCTATTTTTGCCCTTGATAAAACGCGATTTTCACTCGCCTCCGAATAGAAACAATTTTACCCTCGTAACATTCTCTCTACCTTACCATTTAAAACCGTTTTTCATCTTCGTGCTCATTTTACACCCTGATGAAACTTTTTAATCCTGATAAAAAAAGTTCCACCTGATAAACAAAACTTCAACCTTAGAAAAAAAAATCCCCCTGATAAACAACAATTTCACCCGGATACAAAAAAATCCCCCTAACACAATAGAAAAACAAAAATCAGTCAGTTCAACCTGATAAAAAATTTCCCTAATAAACAAAATTTTCATCTTGAAACAATTTTTCCCCCTGATAAAAAAAAAAATCACCCTGATAAAAAAATTCCCCCTGATAAACAAAAATCTTACCCTGATAAACAAAAATCCCTCGCTCGGCTGCCTCGTTGGCAATTAATTTCTTTGCTAATTTCGGGGCTAATGCATTACCAGTTGGTAGTTTTACTAATTTAGATGTAAGAAATTTGATAGTAAATTCCTTTTTCCATTAAATCAAACATTTCGCAGTGTCACGCTAAGCGTGAAAAGGGTATATAATATACAGATCGCAAACTGAAAGAGCTCCACATATATCAAGCTTAAAATATAAAACTTTGACCTCGGCGAGAAACCGGTTCGAAACCGGTTTAAAGGGTGAGATATTTATAGTATCTGAAGTTTCGTCTTTTGGTAATCTGCACTGAAATTTTGCAGCCTTGACCGTTTTACACCTTACGCGTTTTGAGAGCAAAGTTGTGACGTTTTGACATGTAGTGCTATGTTGACCAATCGCACGCTTGACACCAATATCTAACAGTAACATCTAAATTACCAAAAATTATGCACTGTTAGCTTTATTGACTGCGAGTCAAATACATAGCTAGCATTCTATTTCAATTTTCTATTTCAATTTTCTATTTCATTTCTTATTTAACCGCGTCTTTCCTCGTCTGTGAATGTTATAGCAATGCTACAAGGAACAGCTCTTATAGTGACAACTATATGTGTCGAAGTTTGTCTTGATTCATTCCTCTGTTATACAATATACTTATTAGAACACCTTAAGTGTACAGTTATATAACATAAATACTGAATAAAGCAGAATTGAGTAACGAGAAATGAAGAAAATGAGCTCATACTGAAATGAATAATAAATAGGGAATGAACTAATTGAATGATTTGATATACAGCGCAGCAAGCAAATGTTATTAAAGTGCTGGTCGCTGGGAACTAATATTATTTTCTTGTGTTAATTGATGCATATATTCTTGATCTTTAGTTTTTGTTTTGTCTCCACGATATGATCGTGTTTGTTTCAGTCCCTTTTTATACCATGAACTCTGTTCTCTCTCCGCCCTACTGCGATAAAGTTACTAAAGACACCAGATTAATAACAACAATATTGATTAATTAACTGATCATGGCTCGGTAGTTTTTCCAGAATGCAACTTTGGTAATCGGTTGGAATAAAAATATAACATTTTAAACAGCCCCCTTTTCAGCTTTTAAAAACATTGGTCTCTCTACTCCTCCCCCACACGCGCATTTTGCAGTTTGTTGTATTTTCGGTTTGTGCCGGCAAAATGGTCCGTCAAATTGGATTTATACGTTACATGAGTCATTTAAACAATTGGCTGAAACGTGACTGGCGGCCTAGTAATAAATTTTAAATTTAATATTCTAGCAAATAAATCGTTTTGTATCGTGCACTTGTGTGACTTGTAAGTAAACAGTTAATTCTGTTCGTTCTGTTTCAGAACACTTATACAAATGCCGAAAAACTTCTCGAAGCGGCAAGAAACTTGGCAAAATCAGGAGAGTGTAACCCAGAAGAAATAAAACGAAGAGTTGATTACTTTGAAAAGCGAGTACAGGAATTCATCGAACGTGTAAATAGACGAAAAAGCCTACTTCAATTAGCTGTCAACTTTTATTGCCGTACACAAAAGGTAAACTTCGCCTTTTTTAAACAGTTGCGGCAATATTTAATGAAGCGACGTGTTTTTGTCATTAATTATTAAACAGGATGTGCACGTATCGTTTGTCATTCTGTGGCCGCGAGCCTCAGTTAATAATGTATGCAAGGAACTACAGCGCTTTGATTTGCGGCAAAAAAGTCAGGAATTTTTTGATTGAGTGAAGAGAGGCATATGTGATGGCGAACTATCGATTTAACTGTTGATCTAGATGGTTTGTGAAGCCAAGATGTTTCCAGTGGCGTTGATGCGACCTATTCGAGTGTGTAATATGTGTATTTTGAAGGCAAGTAAAGTTACGCTTTATGACACATCTTCGAGTGAATATTGCGTATCCTGTTGTTTGTTATATTTTATAATTTGCAATATTATCGATCGAGTTTTCCAGTTAGTCCACAGTGAACTCGCTTTGTAAAGAGTAAAGATTTAGTCTACTAATTGGGGTTCTAATAAATATATTCATTGACAGTAAATTAGAATGCATATATTCTATTAATACTAGAGTAGAAATATGAAGCAGTCGCTTTATGTTCAGACTTTCGCGGTAGAAATAAAAATCGTTTTTAAATAAGGTGAAATTTATTTAGAGCGTTTTTCTATAGAAGGACTTCGAGGAACCTTTAAAACTCTAAAACGTGTATATGTTGGAGATGTTTAAAGTTTTTGTCAGTGAAATTCGTTGTGATTATATTCTTTGTGTGTTGTTTTCATCCAGCTGACCGAACTTGTTGAACAGCTGAAGGCGCAGTTGGAGTTGGAGGAGGTATCTGACAATCCAGACAACATAGCTTCAGTTTTGACGAATCTAAAACATCAAGGAGAAGCCACTCTTGATTCAATTCACACTGCTATCGATGAAGGAGAGAGCATCATCGAAGAGTTGAAATTTGCCAGCTCAGATGGAATGGACTCGAGCTCTTTACATCATGTCGAGAAAGTGATTAAGGAACTTGACAGAGTACGAAGGGCAATCGAACATTCATGGTCGCGAAGAAGACAACAGCTCGAGCTGTGGCTGCAGCTTAGAGAATTTGAGCGGGCTGCAAAACAAGTTAGTATTGTAACTTCTAATTCCGTTTACAAACTTTTCTTTTAACTTCTAAGCTTTCAAGGAATGTTAATGCTTAATGTAGGTCAGAGAACTTCCATCTGTTGCCCTTTTTAATGTTTGCGTGGGCTTTGTTCTCTAATCGCTTTAACTTGCACGACACGAAAGCGAAAATATTTTCTGCTCTTGAAAGTATAAAAAATACTCATTCTTGTTAATTTGGGCTAAATGTTATGCCTTTTAATTTGATTTACAAACAAAAATTCCGCTTAAATAATATGTACTTTGAAAGTGTCTGAGAATGTTTGTGATATTAGCAGTTACTGTCTGAAGTGTCTTAACAGCAATCGCCTTTACTCTTATATAATCATGTCTGGAGTTCTTCATGGCTTCATTCAGAGATGCATTTGTAGTTAAACGGTTTCCAACAGGAGTTAATTAATATTTAAACACTGGGTTCTTCTTTAGATTACAAGTTTGACATCAGCTTGTTGTTCTTAACATGTACAAGAAAATTCGTAACGATATTACATAGCTGGTTTTAACGTTTTAGAAATATTGGACTCAATTCAGGGTTTAAGGTTAATTTTGCGAGGACAACTTTTATTATTTCCCTATTTCAATTTGTAAAATTTTTACTCTAGGTACACGAAAGAATTACTCTTCTTGTACAAAACTGTTTTTGTTTGTGTTGGATTGCAAAATGTCTATTGAAGCGTGTCAAAGATGACTCATTGTTCTAAAATAAATCGGACATTGCTACCGTGTGTACAATGTTGCTCAAGATCCTGTTTTGTGTTTCTTCACTTTCGCAAAACTTCCGCCTTTTATTCAACTACTAAGTACTCGGACGGAGAATCTCTTGTACAAACGTGACTTTTTATCGCAGAGATCATTTTCATTAATAACGTTGCGGAAGTCAATCTCGATTATTGTGAAAATCTCGATTATTGTGAAAACCTCAAAAGGCTAAAAGTTCTGACTCAAGTTTTCTTTTTTTTTTTCATCCATTTGGTTTATCTAATTGCGAAGGTACTGTAATTGATATTGTCTTTAATATTATCAGTTTGTAAAAAGATTTTGACCTTGTGGCTACGGTTGACATCTTAAATACACCTTAACGTCATCACATCCCTTTGGCTGGTCAGCATCGGTGGAGAAAGTAACCGTTATTGAGCGACAAATTTTATCTTTCGTTTTAGAATCTTATTTTACGCACAGTAGGTGAATGGGCTAGCGTTGGTCTTGCGCAGAGCTGTAATTTTTCCCAAGTATGACAGAGAGATGATAAATGTCTGTCGTCTGCAACCATTAGTCTCTCTGTACTTGACTTTATCGTGGTGTGTTAGACAGGACGTGCAAAAAGCTTTTTTTAGCTCGAATATTTTTACTTTCTCCATGTTCGGTTTTTGATCGTTCAAGAACGTTTTGGACGTCTTAACTTCAGCGAAAATTATCTCTTTACTCTTTGTAACAAATTAATGACATGTTCTGAAGTATTACAAATAAAAGCCCGCTGTCTCATTGTGACAAGTCAATAAAATTATTCGATTAATGAGACCGCATACCCACGTTGTAAAATGGTAAAGAATCATTCAGATTTAAACAATGCAAGGAATATTAGCTTCACATTTTCCTTCTAACAGCATTCTGTGTTAACAGTCTTTTCATAAACTCACTTTAGACCGCTGTTTGTTTTGTAGACCACTGCCGCAAAAGTTAACATTTTTTCTTAAAGTTAATAAAGTAATCTTGTTTCGTATCGCTTTCTTAACATAATAATTAATGTGATGCAAATTGCATCGCCAAAAATAGACGAATATAATTTTTATAGGTAGATGCTGTTGCGCTTTCTTACATGGAACCGGCGATTGTTCTAGACGTCTGCTACTGTTTCATCTGAAAACATTACATAGACAAAATAAATAATTGGTTTTCCCTGGTGGCTTTCTTATCTGTTTTTTTTTCTTATTTACATCGTATGCGATGATGGTGATGATGTAGAACCATTTTCACGTATTTTACGAGTTTGGTTGCTAATAAGTTAATTTATGGTTGTTTCCTTGAACGGGAAAAGTCAGGTTCCGCCAACATGTTTTCTTGGTGTTAGTTTCCAATCTATTTGAAAACGATATATCATCAGCATCTGTACAGCACAAACACGAGCTCGCCGAGCGATGTGTGTAGTCTAAATTGCTATAATCCAAGTTTTCTTTTCACCCTCCGGGTGATAACATTCTTTTGTCTAAGGCTCCAATTTTTACTTTGTGTTTGTGTTAACGTGTGTTGAAGTTGTTTCATATGTCGTCAGTTTGTTATTTTAAGTTATCTTTACGTCAACTTGTTCATTTTTACATTTCCGTTAGTTTGGTATTATTAAGTGCCTGGCTGTAATCAAGGTTTGATAGATGCTGCTGTTAATCATTTAGGCTAACCAGTCAGTGTCAAAGTTCATTAAGGTCTTTAAAATGCAAAAAAAAGCTGCGAGAGAAATATACCTGAAGATTTTATTTAAACCTGAATAAAGTTTTAGCAAACTTACTTGGGTAAGCTCTGACTTGATAAGGATCAATTAGGGCACGTTGTTTCAAAGAATTTTATATTAGGAAATACGTAATTCAAATCATTTGATTTTTGCATATTGTATTGTGATAAAAAGTGTGAAGGAAACTGTGTATATAAAAAAATTGTACAATCGCCAGTGTAAGATCAATGACTTGTTATCGTTAACAGTTCGCTTTTTTATTAGTTAGGTTGTGTTTTGTTTGTGTGTATGGCCTGATTATAAGATATTTAGGTATTTAGGTTCAAAATTGGCTATTTTTTTTTTAAATTTAACATTTTAAAAAACAAAAAATACCGCTGATTAATTAAACAGCAGATTCATTTTGTACGATAGTCTTGCTGCAACGTAGGAACGTGGTTTGATTGTGCTGCGTGTGGTATTTTCCCCCCTCACCGTGGTATATGCTAGTTTAGGATATACTAGTATAGGAGTATGTATATCACCAGAGTGAAGCTCACGGCACTCCCTTTTTTCTATTTAAAATGAGTATGTAAAAATGAAAATAGTTTCTACTGAGAAATAAAGATTCAAACCTGTAGGCTGGTTTTCTGTTGGGGGGTGGGGATTCTTTGGTTGATTTGAGGAACAACCAAGCACAGAAAACGCGAGATTTTTTAGAGGGTCTAGAAAACTTTTAAAATTTTACCCTCTGAAATCAGCCAAAGTGGCTGAGATTGGTCAACATTGGTCTGCATTTTCTGCGATTGTCGGTAATTTAGGGAGCTTTCGTGCATGAGAGGCAGAATAAAGGTAGACCGGGAGATAAGGAAGTTTGGGTGGTGTAAGAAACAAGCGTCCTTCTTTTGCTGGTTTTGAATATATTTGTACATGGGAATCTCATACTAAGAAAGTTATAATTTGAGTACAAAATTTTAACTGGGCTAATTGTAAGATGATTAACCCTTTTTATTTCTTTAACAGCTCAAGGAACGACTCGAGATTTGTGAAACCAATCTTGAAAAAGGAGGGTTGGCGCCTGATTTAGCACGAGCCAAACAAGCCCTTGATATGCACGATGAACAGATAAAGGAGGTTGAGTCGGCATCATTAAGAACGTTTTGTCGCGGTGAAGAACTGATCGACTACCTGAAACAATCAGAGGTCGAGCTCCGGGTAAAAGACCCGCTCACCTCCGAAAATATTGATGCTCAAATACACATTCATAATTTATTAGAGTTTTTACATAGAAAAAGGCGCGACATCCGAGATCTTGCAGAAGATAGAAAAATTAAACTAGAGCAGAATTTTTGGCTGAGGCGTTTGGAAAGCGACGCAAAGCAGGTAAGATTATTTTAATAAGAAAGTCTTTGTCAACTTAATTTTTTTATTGGCATTTGAAAAAAAATCTTCGCGCAAAGGACGTTGGAAATAAGAGCCAGCGGATCAACGATATTGCCTATTTAAACAGTTTTGCCGGCTGGAAATTGGCAGAGATAAACGGTAAAAAAACAGCGTATTATCGTATATTACAAAAACTCTTTGAGAAAAAAACAGATAAAATATAACACGCCGTCTACTTTCAGAATATCTGTGCCAGCTTCAAATCTTATCGACAAACTTGAAGTTGTATAATGCCGTCCAAATAGTTATGATAACTTTCCAATCGTGAAAGTCGATTTGTTTACTTAATGTTTAAAAACACTTGAACTTCATTGGTTTGTCGATAATCCTATTGAACTAGCTGTTAGTTTCTTTACAAATCACTAATGACAGACTGATTTATCACTGAGAGAGAATAAGTCGTTATGCTCTTATCGGTCGGTATTAAATCTAATTATTTTCCTCTTTATCAGCTGATGAATGGAAAGGCAATATTTGTGGTATGATTGAAAAATATCTTGATTACATGTAAGGTTGATAAGATAAAAATCAAGGTCCCAACCTTCTGCGAGCCAAGAAGGCATAAAATCGCTACACTAAATACTTGCGTCATTTCATCGTTTAACTGTCTCTTTTCTTTATATTCCATGTTAAAATGCCAAGTATTTAAAACTTGAGCGCTAGCCTAAACGGTTTGTCTTTCTATTGGTTTGATCTTTGCAATACCGGCTGTAGCTTAGTGACTTATGATATGAGGAATAGTCAATCTCAATCTTACTCCAAGGGTTTTTTTCCCGGGCACTCCGGTTTTCCTCGATCCCCCTCACCAAAATCGACTCACAGCTATAATATCAACTGGCTGTCCTGTTGTGCTCCGGGATCATGCATGGATCGTGCAGCGGCTGCCAAAGGCGCCTTCACATGCTTTCGGTCCGACCTCGTTGAGCCGCGTCCTTGCAATGCAGTCCCGAGACTGCACTAAGGGCGACTAGTACACATTATTATTATTATTATTATTCTCTCTCTAATGCTGCCGTGGGCTAAGCCCACATAGCGCCGACATAGTTCTCTTCCAGTACTGTCTGTCCTTTGCAAGCTTCCTCAAACGTAGTTGACAACCCGGACAGGTCCCTTGTGACTATTGTTACTATTATTATTATTATTGTTGTTGTTATTGTTATTATTTTCATTATCATTATTGATTATAAGAAATTGTTAAATGCGCGGACGTTTGTACTTCTCATTTCAGTTCTAACGCAAAATCTATAATAGTCATAGAGTTAAAATTCCTTTCTCAAAATTATGCCCATTGTGCATAATATGCAGTTGATCAGTGGGCGCTTGGAGGTACAACGTCTATGGCGTTTGTTGGTATTCTGCCACACATGTGGATGTAATGTAATGTTGAAAATGTTGAATTATTTTATAAAATGCTTATTTTTTTTGTTATACATTTTTTGTATACACTGTTTCTTTTGAGAATATACTTTACAAGAATATCGAGGCTGAAATTAGCCATATTTTAAAGATATATTAAGAATAATACGGAGGCTCAGATTTTGTTAAGAATGTAATTTTGCATGTTTGAAGAAGACGTTACTGATTACTTGTATTGTAATTACACTCTAATCTCAAATGACAAATCCATTTACAGATCTGTTATTTTGAAGCTCTTCGATACCACAGTCATTTAAAAACGGAAATTCCATTTCACTGTTATTTCCGAAACTAGGAATAATCGTAAGAATATTTTCATCCTAAAATTGGTCAAAAAATAAGAATATCCAGCCTCGGTCCGAAAAACAATATTTTTATTAAAAAAAAAGAAAATATGAAACCAAAACTTCTAGATATGCGTGGCATTCTCTATTGTTTTTCGACTTCAGTATTGTTACAGATGTGATATTGCACTTTTCGGCCCTTTAGCAAATTGTTTATTTATCAATTGTGCAGCAAAATTTAACGCGTTTTAAGCTTCCATTTTCTTTCGACTAGTTTTCGTATTTTAGTTCTTATTGTATTTTATTATTATATAGGTTATCGGATGGGTTAAAAATGGCGAAGCAATGCTATATGCCAGTACAGAGCCGGGATGCTCTCTCGTTGAAGCAGAAGCCTTGATGCGAGAACATGAGGAATTCCAGCGAGCAATCGAGGTAAATAGGAGATTTTTCCTGTGTCAGTGCCAGTGTTGATAAAGTATTTCAACAATGCTTAAGTATAAACTAATTACCTACTAGGTGCGGCAGATTTCCGGTATTCCTATTTCAAGTTTCTTGATTTTTTACCAGGTATCAGAGAAAACTTTGTAAGTTTAGTTAAAAGTTTTTTTGTTTCTTCATTTGTCATGCGGTACATGTAGATTTATTGCGGCTTCCTTAGAAGAAGAGAATGACCTCCAGAGTATCCTATTTCATAAAAAAAACCCTTTCGGAAAATCATGAAAACCGCCGTAAAAGGGTCCTATTTGTTTCAGAGCTATTTATCTCTCAACCCCTTTCTAAAAAGGCTGTATATTTCATCTTTTCTGGGATTTACCATTTACTTAAAGTTTATAAACTTCAAGTGGCCGTAGGTTAACAAATTAGAAAAAAGTTTTCACATTTTTTAAACTTTCGTCTTTTTCTCTGTTCTACATTTTTATTTCAAATATTTTTAAGGCGTTTTCAACAGGAAACCATGCTATAACAAAGTAAAAATGCTAGTGATTATTGCCACTGAGTTTATACTGTGGCTAAAGCCCACAATTTGGAAAAACGTTTTCAAGGTTTTTTTTAACAGAATTAGTTTTTATCCCTGCAGGCGAAACATTTGGAATTAAACAAAAAAAAAAAAACAGAAGAACATTTGCCTGTTATAAAAGAGAAAGTTTCTTATAAGTACATATTTACAATCAGGCATAACAGCACACGCACCTACATTTCCCTAAAACGCGAAATATTTGGCTTTGTTTGTTTCATTTACCAATATTGTTAATAAGCATGCAATGGTTCTCTTTAGAAAACATGCCAAAGTGCAAACGAGGTGCGTCAGAGGGCTGAGAAATTGATTAAAGATGGACATTTTGACCCCGATGCAATCTGGGCATGTGCCGATAGTATGACCAAACGTTGGCAGCAGTTAATGACCCGCTCAGAGGAAAGACGAGCATTAGTGACATCTTCTTATGCTTTCTACAAGTCAGCAGAGCAGGTCAGTTGAACAATTTAGTTGGAGTTTGCAACAGCAAATTTGTATGAGTTACACTGCTAGTGCAATGGCGTTACTGGCACTGATAACATTAATTATCAGTGATGATCATTGATAATGTGATGGTTATGAAGGTGATGATGATGGTGATTGTCATGGTGATTGTGATTGTGATAATGATGATGGTGATGGTGATGTTGATGATGGTGATTATGATGATGATGGTTATGACGATGGTGATGATTTTGGTAACGATATTGACGAAAATGGTGATAGTGATAAAGATGGAAATTATGATGGTGGTGATGATTATATTGATAATGATGACAACAACGATGATGATTAAGATGGTGATGATGGTGATAATGATGATGGGGATAATGGTGAAAATGATGATGGTGATGATGATGATGGGGATAATGGTGAAAATGATGATGGTGATGATGATGATGGGCGGACGTGGTTGGCGCAGTTGGTAAGATTTCTGCTTTCTAACCACAAGGTCCCCGGTTGGATCCCGGCAGTTTGCCGAGATTCGAATAGTTGCGTGACCTTCCTTTCCATCCTTCCTGCTTATGTAAATACTGGGAGCTAACCTGCGATGGATTAGTGTCCCATCCCGTGGTGATGATGGTGATAATGATGGTGATAATGGTGATGGTGATAATGATGGTGATAATGGTGACGGTGATAATGATGATCGTGTTAATGGTAAAAATAAGGATGGTGATGATGATGATGGTGGTAATGATGATGATGGTGGTGATGATGATGGTGGTAATGATGATGATGGTGGTGATGATGATGAATAAACAATAGTCAGAAAAATTGGTATATGCCTCGAGCGGGAATTGAACCCAAGTCTCATTGTTCTCTAGTCAGGAGTGCTAACCACTACACCATCAGGGACCACCACGCTGGCAACGTAGCAGTCTCATGATTAGTTGAGTTGGTTAGCGTGAGGATTCCCAGGGCTCATTTTTTTCTAAAATGCAAGTGCGGCTTAATACTACTGGAGTGTGTTTCGCCTACAACATAAAGCTCAGATCAACTGAATAATACCAAATGTGAAACATGTGTGAGACAACAAGCGGCTCGGCCCAAGCCTATATACAAACATATATCAATGTATGTTGTTCAGTAGTATGTTACTAAGAATAAACAATTGTCAGAAAAATTATTTATTCTTTATAACATACTACTAAACAACATACATTGATATCTGGGTGATGATGGTAACGGTGACAGTAGTGATGATGTAATACTGTTGGTAATGTTTGATGATGTGATTGTGGTGGTGGTGGAATTGACTTAGCGATATTAATTATAATGATGATAATGGTTATGATAACGGTAGTGTGATGTTAATAGTTACCTTTGTTTTTGTGATTGTTTCTAGTAAAAGCGTGACTGTTAGTAGTTTGGTTTAAACACAACGAGTTAAATTTAAATCTGTCGTAGTCGACTGAAATTTGGGACATGTAGTTTAATAAACTCTAGGTATAAAAATTTGGTTATTTTAAGTTTGATTATCGGAAAGCACAACTGACTGAGCTGACGTTATGAGTAATTGCTTCAGGATTCTGTTCAGCGTGTCAGCTTCATTATCCAACGGCGATTGAAATAAACTGATTTCGAACGAAGTTATAATCTGTTTTGCATTGTAACATAAACAAAGCATAAAAAATGGTTAATTCACCTGAATAATTTTAAACCTTTGTTTATTTGCGAACTTTTGTATATATGAGATGGCGTATTACTGTAAGGATTACTGGGACATTTATAAACAAATGCTTCTTAACACGACCGATACAGGCACGGGCAAACTCTTAATTAAGTTAAGTTTTTCCGGCTTGCAGCCTAGTGTAATAATGTAGTTGTGTTATGTTCTAGGTAAGTTCAGAGATGGATCGGCTGTGGCGAGAATATAGACTAGAGGAAGGAGACCCTTGTAGTAAGATTACTGAGAAAGACACAGTCAAACGACTAGAGTCGATGACGTCGATTGTACAGCTTTACGATGAACAGCGAGACTCCATTCACCAAGGAGTTGGTGAGGTGAAACGAAATGCCGACTACTTCCTCAAACTTCTCTCGCCAGCTAAAGGAAGCGGCAACTGTGAGGTACTAGATTCAAGTTTTGATCGAGTTGAATTCCAAGTGAAAGAACTGTGCGAAAAATTGAAGACCCAAGAACAGCAAGTGATGGAAATCTGGCTAAATAGAAAGGGATTGGCTGACCATTGCTTGCAGTATTTGGAGCTTGAGACATGCGCGAAAGAGGTACAAAATTTTTATCCGCAAAAATGGTTTTCCCTACCCTACCCGAATCTTTCATTTCATTGCTATTTATAAGATAATTTGGATAGTACGTGCGTTTTGACAGGGCCGTAGCCAGATACAAAATTTAGGGGGGGCATTTTCAAGAAACGAAAATATTTCAAAGTTGTTTTGCTATAG
>JAOBAY020071092.1:0-11730 GCA_025331085.2 Zoanthus sociatus | reverse complement strand
GTTCTAAACTACAAATGGCTTGATTTTGATACCTTGTTCTAAACTACAAATGGCTTGATTTTGATACCTTGTTCTAAACTACAAATGGCTTGATTTTGATACCTTGTTCTAATCTAACAAATCGTGGTCTTTTCAAGTCAGTTTACATCAAAAAGCAACTAAATGCATGAGACAGTGAATAGTCTTCCTTTCTGTGTGTTCCAGGAAAAAGATAAATAAACGGCAACAATTAGCAAATGAGCTCTATGACTAAACAGAGATGTGAATCACGCAAAAATTCACGTACATCAAAACCCCGTCAAACCAGTTCTCATTCGGGAAGAATTGTCGCACACTGTATTAACCAGTTTGTAAATAATGCAAAATTTTATTTCCTGTTCTAGGTTGTTTGGTCTGAAAAGCGGCACATACCTGTATAGTCACAATATTCGACTCCGTCCACATTAGTTTTACTATAAAGTTACTAATGGCTTACATATTTATTCTATTATCATGTAAAACTCGTCCATCTGCTCTTTTTAAGTTTTATCACTGACTTGATGTAACTTGTGCTAAGAATTATACCACATCCTGCAAGTCAGTATGATCTTTTTGATGGTGCACTATTTGTTTCTAAGGCCCCGTTCACACTAACCCGGATAAAAATAGGTGCGAAAAGGTATAAAATGTTTTGCGTCCACACTAGAAGCCAAATAAAATATAGTGTATCATCGCGCATGCGGTTCGTCTTGAGTCTGCGATCATTTCGCCTTCTCGCCAATTTTCGAGCGTTTTCTGTTTTTACTAGGAAGCGCCAAATGGCCCAACAAGGCCGAAAAAACACAAGAAAAACGTAATCTGGACTACTCTTCATAGTCTGATGATGAGGCTGAACTGTTATCGAATATAAGGCATCCAAAGCGATGGAAAACATTGACTGGGAGTCGTGTCAAAACGAGTATCAAGACATCATGGAAAAATATCTCAAAAACTATTCTTCGCCTGAACAAGCTGCTGCGTTAGAAAAAAATCTACCCACACTGGCACAAACAAAAGAGGAGATAAACAAGGCCGAAAAGTTGTACAACGTATCGAAAGCGTATTCAAAGCTCCGTCTTCAAAAGGATTTGCGTCGGCACTGATACGCTTACTGCCGGCGTATTCAAATTTATCCACTCTGACTCTGGAGAGTTTATTCAAATTTATCCGTTTTCGTGGATAAATTTATCCGGATATGTATTGAGTGTGGACGGAAGGCGTATTCGGAAAAAAATTGATGCGTTTTCAAATTTGCCCGGGTTAGTGTGGACGGGGCCTAAAAACTGATCGAGGCGGTCAAGATTTAAAAAACTTTATTCAGCACGCAAAGCATTATGGTAGACTTTTCTGAGCAGGCCCCGACTACTTTAAATACAATTTATACATCTGTGCAAACAAATCCTATTTACATTTTGTGTTTTCAACAAAACAATAAGAAATAAAAGCAGTTTTATTTTGAAATGGACGGAACGATCAATGTTTTACTCAAGTCTTAGTCTACCGAAAAAATTATTCCATCTCTCTATACTTTTAAGCATTCTTTGAGGTCTTACAAGAGCTTTACTTAGAAACTTGAGTAAGCCCCGATTCAAACAAGCACATCATAAATTTACCCACGATTTACAAAACAAACAGGTACCTGAGAGGAAAGGGAAAATTTTTGTAAGTTGCAAAACCATATCCAAACGAAGCGAGTTTGATATCTGGAAACTTACAAGAGACATTGTCCGCTTTGGTTAAACGATCAGTCTTTGAAGACTTTACATAGGAAATTCTTACTGTACCTTTAGGACGCCTTGGAAACAAACGTGAACAACGGCTAGAAAGCATATTTATAACTGTGTTTGATTAGTTAATTTTTATTGCACTGAAGCCCGAGTATTGTTTGCACTGAAAGCTATACGATCCATCAGCAAAGAATGGAAGAAGCACTACTTGGAACCAGGAAAACAAATCCCAAGGTGCAATCTTTTATTCCCATTCTAAACAACCGTCAAAAACCAAACACAGCCACTCGAGTAGATAACACCAGGTTTTCTTTCGATGATTCGGAAACACAGACAAACAATCTCAGTAAAACGCTTGGTACATCATTAGAGACACGAACAACGGAAACGAGCGGAAAGTACACTTACACAACTTGTAAAGATCAAGAGGACTCTCAAAATAAAAGCCTTCGCAGCTCCAGTTTAGATCAGTTGTCAAATTACAAATCTGAAAACATTTTACAGCGGGACGAAGATGTAAAATATAGTGCAAAGGTAGTTTGCAATGAAGCTGGGAAAACAAACATGGAACCCTGTGATAAAACAACTGATGTGGAAACGTCTGTGAAGGATCTTCAGTTGGAGTTGCAGAAGCAGGAACTAACAGCACTATTCCACGATAAGCAACGCGAACTGGTGGAAACTTTAAAAGAAGAAAAGAATAAACAAGAACGATTCCTTGCGCTGGAAATTATTAAGATGGAGAAGAAGCTCCGGGAAGAATTTGCTCATTTCACTCGAAAGTTCGACGAGGAAAGAAGTGCGCTCGAGCGCTACATCACACAGCAATTGAAAGAACATTTAGAACAACTGAGATTTGAAAAGGATGAGAAGACGACATGCCAAATCGACGAATTTAAATTTAAACAAGAACGTAAAGCACAAGAAAGCCTTTCTATTGCTTTTGTCGCTCTTTTGATTTCTTTGCTTTCAATTTTAGTTTCTTTGATATGGTGAATACAACTATAATTAGAATTTTTTTTATTTCATTTATCTGGCTGCATGGGTCCAGAAATGTTAATCGTGCTTGTTAAAATTAGATCAGATCAATTTAAACTTAAACTATCAGATTGAAAAACCAAATACAGCAGTGCAGTTAGATCGTCAGGGTTGATACAGAATACGATGGTAGCATTGATCATCCTGAACTGCCAAACGGACAAAATGAAAAGATATCGAAAGTTGATTGGTGTTTGGTCAACAGTAGGTGAAAAAAATTGAGAAGAAAGGCAAAAGCACGAGTATACCAAAAAACAAAGTGTTTTTTGGTCGAGTAGTAGACGGTCGGCGTTAGATCAGGGTTAAATGGAAACTTTTTTTTTTTGCTAACAAAATGGATTTATCAACCGAATAGTTCGTGAAGGTTGGGATATATTATCAGTTGTAAGCTCTGTCTCTTTTTATTACCCTATAAAACTGCTTTTAGTTTTCCACTTGAATAAAACAACTAAAACTGAAGAAAAACTTTGTTCAGAACAGTTTGTGTGTTCTCCCAGATAATACGAGTATCACTGTATACCAGAGTTTAACTCATTCGGTGTGCAGACTCATTCTGGGTTGACAGCGTAGCTCTGTAGTAGTGAAGGCGGAACAAAGAACAAATGAGACAGTTTATAAGACATACGAAACTAAAAAATAAAAATGTTAAATCATACATTTTCTTTAAATTAATTCAAGTTAAAATAAGCTTAATGTTTAAACATAGTAGAACTTGGTTTGAATGAACTCATCTTGGCTGTTAGTGCTACCAAACAAATTTGAAAATGTATTTCTGAATTGAAGGAATTTACTGTGGTCACATTATCTTACGAGTACCCTCAACTAATAATAGACCTTATTCATAAATGGCGGCGATTTTGATATTCTTTTGTCTTCATTCAAATTAGCCCTACTAGCCTCGTTCTAGAGTTAAACTTTCAAAAGAATATGCTACTCAAAACGAGGCTAGTAGGGCTAATTTAGTAAACAAAAGAATATCAAAATCGCCGCCATTTATGAAGAAGGTCTATATCTTGGTCCATTAATTGGTTAGTTCTAGAGGTTCTTAAACATTGTGAAGATAACACTGAAAATACCCAGCCTTTTCCATACTCAAAAGAACACAAAACAAACTAAGCCCCTTTGATATTTTTCCTTCCGAATTCCAAAATAGAAATAGTTGTAAAATGTAGTAAAGAAACACAACCCGAGCTAATACACGGTTGTAAAACAACCTTCTCAAGCACCAATGGGCGGTTATTGGACATCAAATCGAGGTGCTAAATCCCATTTACATTTTACCCTTTTCCACCATCTATTTTACACATACAACAACTTTTCACAAACGAAGTGTCATTTTAATTATGTTCTCGGTATAATATGAAAGTGTGTAGGTAATATACTCAATAAAACAGATAAAACAATAAACAATGATCATGCCTTTTAAAAAAAACTATGAAGCGCGACAGAGTATATATATATACGTAAAAAATCTTGCTGGATTGAAAAGATCATCGCCTGCATAAGAAACACATGCATGCAAGAAGCTGACATTTAAAGCACTGTCTCCATCGTCAAAGCAACAAAGTCAGCAGATAGACGACACAAGATCTATCTTGAAATTTAAATTTTGCACAAAAATCAATACAGTAAACGCACTTGGGATCAAGCTGTGAGCTGATGCGAAAGTCGTTTAAGAAAAAAAAAATGAAGCGAAATACGTTATGTTTAATAAAACAGTTACACTATAATTATCTTTGAGTTTCAATTTTTCTTTATATTCTTAAAATAATTTATATCGAGCTCTGTTTCAAACTAATGAAATATAAAAAGTAATATAACATCTGCAGCTGAATTTGAAACGTGCGCAACAACCATTTCAAGTAGAAAAATACCTCCAAAGCAGGGCTATCAAAGACATTTAGCTTACCGACTGCTTATGATTGTAATTAAATAATGATACTATGTTTCCTATTAACAAGTTCTTTCCATGAAAATTGGGACAAACTTTAAAAAATGGTATCTAAATCACGAATTTTTCGAAATTGCGACCTATTAAGAAAATGGTATAATATTAACCTATATTTAGGGTCAAGGTATCTTGTTGTACCACCGGTGTATCAACTCTTTTGAGCTTTTGCGGCACTCGACCTCAAGGAGTTAACGAAACAAGAATGGGGATGATGCGACCAATGTCAGATTAAGGAGCAACTTCAAATTTTACTATCTTTTTTCTCCTTTTCGTTTAACTATTCATTATTACTACGCGCGGCCAAGTAATGAACTGCTCTCTCCAAATTGTTTCTTTTCGCTGTCCAAATGGTAAACGAGCGGGCTCAGTCAAAGGCATTTGCCGACTTCATTCTGATTAGCTGCGGTGGTGGAGTGGTACCTCGCTCAACCAATAGGTGCGCGAGGATACCATTTCAGTGACGATTTCTGCGGAGATATTGGCCGCTTCCTGTCGCTTTGCTTTCACAAATTTAAAGCTAAGCTATTTTTTCATTTGTGCAGTTTTTTTATCATTCTTTTTGAAAATTAACCTTTTTGTTTTCGAGCAAAATGAAATCCTCTTCAGTTTTTGTCTCTATAATAGTGACTGAAATATTTTTCGGTTTATGTCTATTCAGCTACTTGCATGAATAGATTGCTACAAAAACGTTACAATGGAACAATTTTGGGAGATACGGCCTTGTGTAGTGATGATAATGATAATGACATGACTTCTGTCTATACACAGACTTTCGAACATAGGGAAAAAGTGTAAAAAGGACAATTACATGACACTCGCTGCGCTCGCGCACAAGATGCTACTCGAAATGCAAATAAACTATTTTCCTACAGAAGTCATGAAATTGTCAAACTTACGCTGTTTGAAAATCCGTGAATAGAAAAACAATTTTGATGAAGTAATAAAATACAGCAGATCATACTTATAATGTTCATTTTCAGTAAAGAACGCCATTTGTGCCGCAAGCAGAGTACAGATGATTCTATGAATCATTTCTGTATTTAGAAGTTGGAAACTTTGACATCCTGATTGCGTGAACTCCCTTGCCTAATGCATTGAATATTTGGGGTGTCTATTTGAATAAAAATAAGTGACCCCGCATAAAATTGTTCATTAAAAAGCCTTGTTCGTGCACCCCTGCATAACTAACGACGATGACGTAATGCGACATCTAACGTGGGGTATAAAACTTCTCGCCTTTAGTTGCGAAAAACACTACCATCTTTCTTATTGTTTGGTAGTGTGTTTATCAATACGTGCTTTTCAAAAATCTTGAATTGCAAAAGAGACTTTGACTGTGGTCAACTTTGCATGTTCGGTATAAAAAAATCTTGCTTTCCCCACTTGCAGAATCGTTAGGCGATGGCGTTTGCTCCGCAAAGTTTAGAAATGACTCGTTGGAGGGCACGTTTCTGCTCAGTCAGTTGTCTGTTTGTTTTTTCAGCTTTCTTTTCGTTAGCCTCAGTCTGATGCAGAGCTTTGGTTAAGTTGGAGTTCTCGATATAAAGCTCTTGTACCAATGTATCAGACCGCATGGCTCGTACTTCCGTCTGTTGCAGCTGAAATTGCAAAATGTCGAGATTAGTTTGGTTATAATGGCGATTGTTTACCTACGTGAATATAGTGCATAATTCTATATCATCATGAATGATTTATGTGATACATCAGGGGTTTAAGATTTTGTTATTTTTGTGGACGAAAACAAATATTTGTTACTCGCACTATATATCATCAAATATCTATTTCATAGCGACAATTTACGTATCTCTTTACAGGGATGTGGGTTCCAACTCAGGAAAGTTAAGACATATGGCTTTTTAAAACTTTCAAAATCTAAGACCTATGTTGCTCAAAATGCTGCTCACATGGTATAGTGTCAAAGACTAGATTGTACGCTGCCCAACAGCATCGCGGGTTCTCAAGTGACTGTTCATGCGCTTTCCCTTGCTTCTTTGAAGATTGAGTGTGCTTGATAAACATGACAAAAAAACTTCAAATTACGGCTTAAAAACAAAGAACTTTTCCATTTTAAAAACCTTTCAAACCTTAGAAACTCGAAATCAAACTAAACAACACTTTTATAAGACAAGCTCTCATCCCATCGTATTGATAGAGATTTTCTCATAGACTAATGGTACTCATTCGAACAATAGCAGGAATTTTAACAAGTTAATTTCCAGAAAGAACTACCAGTCGCTCATTTACAATACGATTTTGGGCACTATGACAATTCAATTCCCTAAACAATAACAGAACTCACCATTACCTTCTATCGCAATTCTCAAAATCTGGACAGCTGGTGCTGACTTTTTTTGTGGTTTGTTTATTTGCTCACATTAATGTTTTGCTTGCTTGCGTTTTATCATAATTACAAGGCCTGCATGTTCAAGTTATTCTACTTCACTTGGGAAAACTTATAAAACAAAGCATGTCAAGTGATTCAAAAATTCTTTTCAAAGCGCGAAATATGTTCGAGCGTTAGATGGTCGAGGAACAAGAAACAACTTTAATGGAATAATGTTAAAGTGTAAATAAACGCTAACATGTTTTTGTGTTTATTTTTTATCTGAAGATAACCTACAGTCAAATATTAATTCAACAATATTTTTTTATTATTACCTTTGCTAAGGCTACCTAAATATTTTACGAGCCAGGTGGCCCATGGAGCCGGCGTCTACCTCCGGTTTCTGTAGTGATAAGCGGATGAGAGTCCTTAACTCCCCTAGACGGGACACCAATCCATCAAAGGTTAGCTCACGGAAGACGCTGGTACTCATTTCACCGACCCCGGAAGGAAGGAAAGTTGAATCGGCTTAGGCAGAAAAGAAAAATGCACATACATTCGAGTCTAGGCAAAGCTTGGGTTCGAACCGGGGACCTTGTGATCAGAGGCCAGAGATCTTACCACAAGCGCCAGCCACGCCAACTCATTTGGTACATATACTTAAATGTAACTAGACTCCTACAGGCGTTTACTCGGGCTACCTAATGTGCCATGGAAAGTTTATCTTCGCATAAGGACTTCAGAAATGCAAACAATCAAAAAACAAATTCAAGAGCGGCTCTATTTCGCAAGGGCAAAGAATTGTAAAAGTGAATTCTCCCCAGTATTGTACGTGCTAACTTTTTTCTAGAAAAAATAGTCAATCAACAAATGAATTAAAAGCTTTATTGAAACGTTAAAACTTGACGACACAGTTTTCCCAATCATATTTAAAAAACCATTTGGTTTCCTACCAGAGCCAACATTTCTTAACAACAAAGTACTGTATTTATTTATAACTAAAAATGTTGAAAATGTGGAATTTTGTCGATAAATCTGCTTTATGAGCTGAACCAAAAAATGACTCATACAATCAGTGGTTTGTCCTCTGAAAAGCTGCATTGACAATTTCTATGAGAAACCGGGATTTTTAAAATTTGTATTTGACCTAAAGCAATGATAATCAAGGTCGCACTCATTCTGATTCTCGAATTTCATTTATTATAAAAACAATCAATTCTAATCAAGAACAAGATGCTGCATACAGCGTACGTTGGCCGGGTTGTCTGTGTTTCATGAAGGAAAAATGAATTTCTTTGATACAGCGGAGAAGTGTTGGCTGCAAGAGTTTAAATTTACCGAATGAACTTTATTTTATTCGGTGTTATAAGTTTGCAAAATTGTAGATCTTTACTTGAATACAAGTAAAGCGAGTTCTAATGATAATATACATCTGGAAAACAGCGCCTGGCTCATATTTATTATAGGATTGACATAAAATGCTAGAGAAGATAGACAATCTAGACAATCCTTTCTGAGAGAATTTTTAAAAACTTTTGGCGTCTTTAATTGTTCTATAAATTACATGGGATTAATAACTTGTTAAATCATTTTAAATCCTTTGGCTTTGTTTGCGGGAATTGAGAATTTCAGATTTGAAAGTCAAGCAATTTCATCAACTCTGCGGTCGACACAGAAAAAAAGATGAATAAATAATTGTCTGATTCAAGCTAAGTTATTTCTGTTCATACTTCTTGCCCTGAGTACAATTACGTTTAACGAATTATTACAACTATTGACATACGACACCTAAATGCCAGTAAAACTTTATGCACTTTTAATTCAAGTCAGTAGGATGAGTGCGATAAAATTTAAATTATCAATGAACAGAAGCGGTGTAACGACTTTCGAACCAAAAATAAACCTATTCAGTGGGGAAAAACAAGCACTCAACGTTCGTAAATTGTTCCGAGAACCAATCCGTATTTTAGTGATTACTGTTGTGTTTTGTATCCGGATTAGATAAACAAATTTCGCAGTATCAAAACTTAGTCCTGGAACGACGCGAGGTCTTCTGGGTAATTTCCCAAACGGCTAGACTAGGGCACCCAATGGGGTAGCACAAGTAATTACTTTGTAAACATGTTAGTAAGCTATTTGGCTTTTAATGAGTATCTTCATCAGACCAAAAAAAAATTGTCATAAGACATCATTAACCGATATGCATTATTATACTATTAAGGACAATACGCACTTTTCAAGTCAAGAATCATCTTTCTTGTAAAATTAAAGATCCCGGTCCAGAATTTAAATCCTGAAATAATCTATAGTGGGTAATGATGGTGTGGACGTAGTTCTCTGACCTAACCCTATTTTCGAAGCTTACCTGTTTGCTAAGTCGTCCTACATGTTCATCCAAAGCCTCTCGTGTTTGTTCCACTTGTGCTATAAGCTCAACTTTCTGTCTCTCAAGTTCTCGAATTCTACTTTCCCATAGCACACTTGCACTCTCTAGCTCTCGCAAACGACGAGTCTTCTCCTCTAACTGTATTAGAAGCAACAAAATTAATTAATAAATAACAATGATGGTTGACTGGATGAAGGGTTGTCTATCTACACTTCCCTTGAAGAAATTATTGAAAAAACATAAGAACCACCTTTTTGTTGCGATTAAACGGATACTAAATTAATCTGAACTATTCCCAGTCTTTTAAAGGAAAACATTATGCAACGCGCAAACAATGATCTGAACTTGCTCTCATTTGCATGACCAATATGATAAATGATGTCAGCTGTACCACACAGAGATAAAAAAAGAACATCGCGATCACTTAAAATAAAAAATGGACAGGTCGCAAATACTTTTAAGGACTAAAAATACTTTTTCAAACTTCCTTAACACAATAGAGTTTTTTCCCTCAAATACCTTTTTGTTTAAGGCAATAACTTCTGCTTTAGCTTCGTTGAAAACCTTTTCTCTCAATGCCTGGTCTCTTTCACTGGACGTGTTTGCTCTTTGAAGCTGATCTCGAAGCTCACTGATCTCGCGTTGGTATCTTGACTTCAGGGTAGCAGCTTCTGTTGTGGCCACCATGCACTAAGAGAAAGAAAAACAGTAACAGAGTCTCAAAACGTTGCTACTTACAAGTTTCAGTTATGCAAATGGATGCGGCAGTTTAGATTTCTAGGCGCACAAAGCTAAATACTTTTCCGAGCCTGGTGGCTCATTGAAGACGGTACTTAGCTTCTGGTTTCCGTAGCGCTAAGCGGTGAGAGTATCTCACTTCCACTGAACATTAATCCATCGCACATTAGCTCCCAGCAGACGCTCGTACTCATTCAACGATCTCGAAAAGATAGAAAGCTAAGTAATCTTGGCGGAAAAGGTCACGCAACGATTCAAACTTTGGCAGAGCCTGAAATCGAACCTTGCACCTTGTGACTTGAAGATCAAAGATCTTACAGACTTCGCCAACCGCGCCAGTCATGAACACAGAAAGAGAGAGGTACCCCCCTCCAGTATATCAATCATTTTGGTAGTTTTAGTGAGAAATTGGAAAGACTTTGAGAACTTGAGAGACTTCTGGAGAAACTCGCCTTCGGCTCGGGATTGAGAGCTTTTCTCGTATTCTCGCAACATCCCGCGTGGTTTATTATGTTAGTAAACCCGAGAATAAACACATAAAAAGTATGTTTAATTCTTACACATATTCCTTTGCAAAATGACGGACGAAATGTTAGGTTTTGTTAATGTTTATTAAAGTTAAACAACAACGTGACAGTTGGAAATGATTCACGAAAAAAAAACATTACGTGGTAAAACTGTTCTATTAGAAATCATAAATACGAATGACAAGAATAATCCTAAACGAATCGGTTCCAACAATAATTAATCAAAACTGGCTACCGCTATGTCATACTTACAATTTCTTTTTATCATAAATAGAGGGTATTACACGGTGGCCCGAACATATGAAGTTTATCTTCAAGTGGAAAAAATATTTCACGAATAAGCGCAGCGAACGAGTGAAAAACTTTTTCCATGAGAAGATAAACTTCATATGTTCAAGCCAACGTGCAATTTTCTTTTTATTACATAGATATGAGTGTTTCGAAAATAAAAAAAATTAGATAAACAAAGGAATGACGTCAGCGATATCTTCACTAGTGAGGAGATGGAAAATATGTCACTCGTTGCTTTATATTTAATTAAATCAGACATGCTTACACTGAAGATGGCTAAGGGCTAACCTAAACGTGTCTCCGTTGTGATTTATTTCAAAATACGAAATATTTCTTGAAAAGCACTATGGGTAAAATAATACCTTTTGCTTTTGGGTTTCCATTTCTCGGGTATGAACGGTTTTCGCGTTGGAGAGTCTCTCCTGGAGCGCTATCACCTCATCCTGCAACCTGTTAGCCTTAGCGTTCTTCTCTTGTAGAACCTTCTCGACAATCTCTTTCTTACTCTGAGTTTCCTCCAGTTTGCTTACCAGGGAATTGATCTCATTCTTAGCCTGGATGGAAACACACGGAATTTGCACGATCATCATTCCACCGATATTTAGCAAATCAACAAAATTATGTTTTTCTGAGTGTAGGAAGGAGAAAAGGATGGGGTGGGAACTGGGCTATAAAGATAATGCACAAACAATCAGTTGTGACTGGAAATCAATTTCTTAAAAAGCTTTTAC
>JAOBAY020071081.1:0-11731 GCA_025331085.2 Zoanthus sociatus | reverse complement strand
AAGTTCAAATTGCATTCGCCCTGCGGGCTCATGCAATTTTGATACTTTTTGAAAAACCCACTCGTGCAAATTATTTCTAAATTGAACTCGAAGTCATATGATTACCTATACAAAATGCAAAGTTAAGAAAATTACAATGCATCTGAGTCTAGTTAGACAATTTTGACAACACATGGCTGAAAAATGTTACCAAAATCATTTTAGAAACCGGTGCAAGGATCTTTCATTGGCAAATTTTATTCTAAAATAACAGAAAAATCCCTGTCATCACGGTCAAAGAAAAAATGCATATAAAAATAGCATGCAAAAACAAACCATTCCTAATGCACATTAAATTTTTTCAATAAAGGTTATATTGTTCTCCCATTTGTACAGTACATTAAAAAAACTTACTGACAAACTTCAACATACAGTACGAAAACATGATATAGACAATGCTACGAAACCAATTAAAACACTACAGTGACGTCCATCACCAAAGTACCACATCCCTACAGGGAAGAACCTGGCCTGGAATATCTAATAACATGCAAATATTGTCCTTGGCCATACATAGGAGAAACTGGATGCACATTTCAGGAAATGGAACATTTAAAATGTAAGAACTTTGCTAAGGGATGCAACATTGGTCACCATTTTTGGGTATTAAGACATTTCATTGACTTTGAAAACATTAATTTTACCGTTAAGCAAGATCTGGATTTTTTTTATCAAGAAGACATGTCAGTTGTCGTTTAATTCTTGGCTTTTGGGTTTGATAGAAATTTGGACATCAGCGACAGTAGCCATGCAGTAAGAATTCTATTGTACTGGCTATGCCACCAATCTTTCTTGTTTTCTGAATAAAATGACATCAATTGGCAATGCTATAACAAAAAATGAGCAAGAGAACTGTTCTGTGTCTTTGAATCAAGAATGAACCTTTTTGGAGATTCTTTGATGTCATTTCAGTAGAAAATACATTCGGAATATTCATTAACTTGAAAATAGCAAAACACAAAGAGAATGGCTGGCACATGCATGAAAAAATCTCTCAACTAATTTTGCTAATCAGTGTTACTAGTACTTATTTCTCGGTAGAAATTATGTCATCAGTATGGAATTTGTCGGCTCAAATCTCAGACATCCCTCATGTGGGAGAAGGAACGAGAACGTTATGAGAGGCAACTGTATCATAGGCAAAGGGGGATGAAAGTCAAGAAAAACTCGTGAATTCAGGCAGAACACTATCAAGACAAATGCTGATACTAGGCCCTACCAGGACAATAAATGCCATTTTAACATAGAAATGCCACTCTTAATTTATGCACAGTTTTTCACTGTTTGCCTTCTATCTTAATGCCTTTTTCCCTTCTTGTGACAAAGGTCATAGGTGACTGCAAGCTTGAAGTGATTCAACTGATCAGAAAATGCTCTTCCCCTTTTTTTATTATTTATATCTTGGTATTATACAACGAAACCTAGTCATTGGATATTGGAGGGCAACATAACTTGCCTAAAGAACAAGATCTAGAGGTGTGTAGTATACCTAGGTTTAAGAAGATCCAACTGCCTTATTTCTTCCAATAACTGAAATGCCCTACAAATAGCAAAAAAATTAAAAATAACTATTAGCACATAATTTGCTAATAAAAAAATCAATAACAATAGGTCTTGCCACAGTTCCTCTCAGAAAAAGCCTTTATCAAATTTTAAAAACAAAAGTTTTTAAACATCCAACAAGCTTTTTATTATGTTGTTTAAATACCTAAGTCAAATGGCTATAGAGTGGTAAAGTGTCATGACACATGAATTGAGTAAGGTAGTGGAAGAAGACATAAGGAAGCTAAACTGTGGAGGCAACTTGTATCATGCCCAACCCAATGATGATGAACACAATATGGCTGCTGCTCTACATTCTTCAACAGAACCAATAGACACAAAGATTTGCACAAAACCTAAAATATCTGGTGTAAACCATTATTACATTGTTAGAAATCTCTTGTGAAATATACTGATTTCATATTATTTTTATTCCACAACAGTGCTTTGCAACTTTCATAAAAACTTCTCCAAAAACATCTACAGTATTCTTGGACTTAGTCATATTCAGAAGTAGTTTCTTTAAATATTGCTCATGTGATATAAGGGAGATTTTACAGAGTGCATAAATAGTTAAGACTGAAGTTCCTTTCTCCCCAGACTGAAGTTCCAACCTATATTTTTCATTATGGTTGATGATAGTAAAAATTCTTATTTGGTAATGATAGATTCCTCTTACCATTTGGGATTATCCTTGGAAGACTTGATCAAATTTAGGAACACATCAAGAGTCGGAGTTTGGCCACTTTGTTTCATTGTGCTCAGCTTCTGATAAGCCCTTGATAATAGAAATGGAATTATTTAATATTAGTAAATGACAAAAAAAAAATTCTGATGAGATCTTAAGTAGAAATGTCCAATAAGCATAAGAAACAACAATTAAGCTTAACAGAAATGAATACAAGATATTTCTTCATTTGGCTGTTTTTCTCGAAATTGTTTTGCCCAACTAACTAAATAACATGGTGTTTCGTACTGGTCCAAATTGTGTAATTTTATAACTTTTAGATGAATTTTTCAAGATTTACCAAATTAAAAGCCTTGCATTACTCAACAATGATTAGAATAATAATAGTCACGACATGGCTTTTCAACAATTTTGCAATTTCCTTGGATTTTCAGGTTTTCTTTTTTTTTTTCCTGTTCCTGCTTTTTCTTTTTCTTCTTCTTTGGTTCATGCTCAAGCTTTTGTGCCTGGCCATCAAAAAAACTTCAAAATATTTTGTTTCTTTTATATTGCTGTTGCCATTATCAACAAAGAAGAAAAAAGTAAGTTAATCTTAGTTCACACTTAAACACGTGGCTCCCATTTGACAGTTTGCTCAGCAATCGGAGAAGTTTTTTGATTATGTAAACCTAAATCAAAATGGCATTGCTGTCAGAATTGATTAGGGAACAGAAATTCTATACCAATCAGTACTTCTAAAGGTTTTCTCAAAACTACTGAGAGCCAAATACTACCTTTTCAATACAGTAGTATAGTCACCCAAGCCTATTTTAAGTCCTGGTGACCGTTCACATGTTAATTTTCATCCCTGGCCTGCTAAGCCCTGACATTTCTTAGAAACAAAATATTCATTCATTAATTAATTCTCCAATAGAAACTTTTGAACCATACAAATTCCTCAAAAAGAATTCTCATATTACTACGAGCACTAGACATTTCAAATGGTAGTTCGGTATTGAACTTATATTGTTTCTTTTATTATTGTAAAAATTTTATATTATCTGCTTTCTTCACACTTGCCAAAACATGTTTGATAAACTTACATTCAAATTGAAATGTGCAGTTTTATCTTATTGAAGTTTTGAGTAAGTCTCTATACACTCATCATTTTGGAAGTCAATAAACAATATTACAATATTTAATCATCTTACATGATGTACTGCCCTGCATTGCACAGACACTCAATAAGAGTGGTGAAGTCATGCCTATTATTCTTCCCTCGTACTTTTCCAATCAGACTAAAAGCCTTTATTGCGACCTGTAAGGGTGAAATAAGAGTAGGCCATTAGAATTTTTCATTATTGTCACAAAGGTGTTGGAAGTAACTGAATATACTGTAGTTATTAACTTACTGGGTTCACAAATATGTGCAATAATCTTAAGGATACAATGAGAATTGCAGGTGCAGAAAGTGCACATGAGGTGAAATTGGAATTCATAATGGCCCACAAATAGAACATGTTATGGTTAATGGAGCAGCTTTAGATGTTGTTGATCATTTCTACTACATAGGTGACATGATTAGTGCTGGTGGTGGTGCTGAAGAAAGGGTGATTGCCAGAACAAGATCAGGACGGAAAAAGTTTAGGGATCTCCTACCTGTACAAAATTGCAGGGGTTGTCCCTTCGTTCAAAGTGTAAGGTTTACAAGGCAAGTGTTAGAAGTATCAAGCAATATGGCAGTGAAATTTGGGCAGTAAAAGAGGCAGAATTATTGAGGCTAGAGCAAAATGATAAGAGAATGACAAGATGGTTTTGTAATTTGACAATGATAGGAAACCTTCATCAAAACTGAGGGAGCATTTGGGAAGAACTGCTTTAGAAGAGTTAGACTGAGGTCAGGGTACAAGAAAAATTTTCCGCTTGTCCATCGGACAACCATCAGAGAATTTGGTTGTCTGAGACCCAAAGGTGCTTGTCCAAAAAGTTTTGCTCAAACTGTATTTAGAAAGAAAATAAATTCAACATGTGGCTGTTGGTGTGTTTTAATTTATAGCAACGTTAATTGTGAACTATTTACGTTACAAATGTTATTAAAGATTAAAACACGAACTGACCTTATACCCTGCATATATGATGACTTGACTCAAAAAGCAAACAGCGTGGACTGATGCTTTTAAGATTCTGCCATTATTGACTCAAATTTAGAGCCTGGGGCTTAATCTTAACAGGCCTGGTTACAAAGTCCAGGTTCCCAAGCCATAAGATTCGGAGGTCACAGAAACAAAATGAATGGCAGTAAAATGGTCAACTTTAAAGGAATATTTACACTTATTTTGTCAAGTTAAAGGTTTGCTGTTATGACTATTAGATATATTTCAATTCTACTGCAACTTGAAGTCAATTTTTATCTGTTTCTGTATTTGTTTAGAAATCAGAAAAGTGCTTATCCCACAGACAAGTTATGCTTAGATTTACATGTCCAAACTAATTTTCTACTTGTCCCGGACAATCGGACATAGGTTTTGGCGCACCCTGTGAGGCGGTCCAGCCATGTAGTGAGACGAAACGTTGTTAGCATGGTGACGAAATGAAGACCAAGATATAGTTGTTGAGAGGCAACAAAGAAATGGTAGACCTCGAAAGACTCTGTACCATGTCATGGATAGTGTGCATTGTATCAGAGTTGTGTAAGAACTATGGTGTTTGAGAAAAAATGAGATCGCAATTTTGAGAAAGACCGATAGAACAATGATGAGAGCAATGTGTGGTGCAAAACTGATGGAGAAAAATAGGACAGAGGAACTAATGGAAATGTTGGGATTGAAGGAAACAGTAGTTCAGATGGCAAAGGAGAATGGAGTGACATGGTATGAGCATGTGTTGAAGAGGGATGATGAGCATGTTTTGAGAAAAGTGTTGGAGTTTGAAGTGAAGGGCAAGAGGAAGCAAGGACAACCAATGATGACTTAAAAGATGAAAGTGGAGAAGGAAAACAAGACTGTTGGTTTGGAGAAAAAGGACGCCATGAATCGAGTGAGATGAAGAGTTGGGAGTTGGAGAGATTGCTACCAAAATGAGGTAAATCTGGCTACCCTAGTTAACAGGGATAAACCTGGATTAAAATTCTAATGACGATGATGATGAAAGCAGGACCAACATTGTTCGATACTTTAACGCCTTTCACTTGATTCATTTACTAAAACAAAAACCAATTAATAGCATTTCAAACTCAATAATTTTAATTGGCAAAAATTTTATTAAGAATTTTAATCTAGAATGAACTGTAAAAATTATTTATCTAGTAGTTGAAAACTAATAAAAACGATATCTATAATCATATTCCTGTAATGAAATGCAGTGTGTGTTCTTAAGTGTGGTAGTTGGTTGTAATGAGTTGACAGCTATGAGTAAAAACAGTTGGTTGAAGAAAATTGAAGTGATAAGAAAAGACAACTGGTCGTAGAGAGTCGATAGTTGTTGGACAAAGTTCAAGGTTTAATCAAAAACACCAAATAGCTTGTACAGTTACATCTCAATGAAAGGCAAGTCCATGCAATGAGATTAAAAAAACACTTATGTGTAATACCATACATGGGACATTCATAACCATATACAGGAATTCTACACTTTGTCACAGTGATAAAAAAAGACAGTTTGCTATAGAGAGTTGACAAAAACAATTAGCACAAGCTGGAGCTGCAATAAAACTGATTAAGCAGATCTGTTATGATACACTTGACAGATTTGTGTCATGTGCATAATATTTTTTTAGGGCACTACACTTTTATAGGTCAAAATTATTATAATAATTCTTGTAAAATATTACAAACCTGTGCACTGGTGTCATAATCAGAAGAGTTTTTACTACACAAATACAGGCATCTCTCAATTAAAGCTAGAAGTGGTGTTTCTTGCATTTTGTCAATTCTCTCCATCACATGCATTGCTCCCGCTGTATCGAAGAAAACCAGTTTGAGTAATAATAATAATAATAATATGATTCTTATATAGCACTATTTCTCGCAAGATCCAATAGCGCTGTACATTATAAATAAATAATACAAAAATAGTAATAACAATAAGTAATATTAGAATAATTCTAGAGTTCAAAATAGTTTTTAAAAAGGTGTGTCTTAATAGTCTTAATAGTGTGTAGTTTGAACCACTAGATAATTACACTTAGTTTACCCAAACGTTTCTACTTACCTAAATTTCCATTGGAGAGAAGACTTTGAATAATTTCACACTTACTGTGAAGGGCTTTTTTTGTTTCTACAAGAAAATGTAAAGAAAAATATTACATCAGAATTCTAACTTGTGGAATTTATGGCTACACTTTCTGCTGATGTAAAAAAAATTGGCTTCCAATACATGTACATGAGGCTACTGACAAACTTAATTGTACATGGTAAGCCCAAACAAATTAATATCTCTGGTTCTGCTCACATGCCCACATGCTCTGGTTCTGCTCACATGCTCACATAGGGTTGGTAGATCGGATTCATTATTTAATTTTATTAAACAGATTTGAGTGTCTTACTGTAGTGATTTCATAGCAGAGCTCCTGCAGAGCACCATACTTAAGAAAATATGATAAATGCATCGAGTTGAATTTTCAACGTCATGTTATGTCCGTCCGTCTGTACGATCTCTGTGTACACGAGTGAAACATAATATTTTCTTTTCTCGTTCATCTTTAAAGTGAATTTTTTCTAAATGGTATATGTTTTTTTTCCTACATGTGTTCTTTGATAAAATTTGGCATTTGTAAATTGTTTGTGTATTTCACGAGAAATCAACCTTCGTGGCTACTGTTAGGTTGAATCTCTTTGGGAGCTCCACTTTTAGGCAGTGCCTAAATCTATATATTATGAAACTACATCCGGGATATGAGTGAGACATACTTTTCATCCTCACTAGTGAAGATATCGCTTACTTCCTTTGCTTTTTACTTCTTTTTTGTCATTTTTTTATTTTTGAAACACTCATATCTAATTATGCAATAAAAGAAAATTTCACTTTTGCTTGAAAATATGAAGCAGGAAAAAAATTCACTCGGTAGCTCCACTCAAAGATAAATTTTATACGTTCGCGCCACCATGTAATATCCTCTATTAATTTTTTAATTCTAATCATATTTTTTTATATAAATCTCTTTGTTGAGTTAATAGGTACCAATGCAGTGAAAAGCATTTTGTTTATTTATATCAGCTACAATCTGGGTGATCTGACACAAGCACACCATGCTGTAAATGATTTCATATCTTAGTTACTTGTATCTGTACCTCAGTGGCAGAAACTATTGGCTGACTCTGAGGAGAACCCACCAGCCAATTTGACAGAGCATTAAGCAGGCCCGTAGCCAGCTTGAGGCGAAACCAAGGCACAAATTTTGAAAAAAAAAAAACAAATTTTTAGAAAACAAAATAATGGTGCCAGTTTACATACACAAAACAGTTTCAATTTTTTTAGCAATTTTTTTTTACAAGCCCACGAGTGTATGCAGCGGATTTCAATGACAAAGCCGCCTCGTTTTCATGAATTTTACTGCCATTTTTCAGTTTGTGAGGTTACCTGTCGACGGCCAGCCATCTATCTAAAAGCGAAGATTTCGGAACTCAAGATACTAAATCAATGCAGCAGTCAATTGAAACTGTTTTTCGTAGAAAGTGGTAAGTGATTACCGTGTGGTTTTCTCATTCTGCTTATAACTTCAGTAATAACCTGTCGTTTTCTTGGCAATTTGGTTTTTCGGGCCCACAATTTGGTCGGACTTTTTGTGACAAAAAAATGCTTTGAGTAGCAAAAGAGGCCTTCTCAGCGAACAGAAAGGATGAATTATGATAATAACTAAAAGCTCTCAGATTTCTTAGTGATGCGATTTCAAATATATGGTAAAAAAGGCAATTAAATGTAAAGGGTTGGTGATTTCACACTAAAAAAAATTGAGTAGGTTTTGTGACCAGAACAACAGATATTATTTTGTTTGGCCTAATATTAAGGATGGTTTAAATAATACTATGTTAATTGTCATCAACCAACTTTTGTTTGACTGTTTGAAACAACTGATCTGCTAAAAAACTTGCCTATAAACCTGACAATACTGACTTCATACTATTTATAACAGGTTTAATAAATAAAATTGCCAAGTTTTAAGAAATTAAACACAAAATTTGAGTACTAGATAAAATTACAATTTAAATATACATAAAATTCAAATAACAAATTAAAATCTTAAAAACAAAGTCAAATTTTTACCACAAAACAAAATGCATTTTAATATTAACAAAAGATAAAAAAATGTTATTATTAACAACAGTTTTATACTAAAACTAACACCAATTTTTCAAAGCTTTCATGGCTTCTTGGTCTTGAGAGGCACTGTAAACTAGCCCTGCTGATTATCTTTGGAAAGGTCTAAATTTGTGCAAATTCTACAACACTTTTACCTCTGAATGCTACACTAAAGTTTAACACATCTTACTTTACCAATAAGAAATCATATGGGTATAAATTCACTTGACATACAACACTCTGAGCTCTCGCACTGTTACTTACTAACCCACTTAACATCCTGACAACATAGTGACTACAGTCTTATGGGTGGCCACAAAAACAAATCCAAACAAACCTTTTGAATCTGGAGGTTGTAACTTAACAGAAGCACTTGAGATATCTTCACTGACTTCTATATTTTCAGATTTTTCCCGAGAGCTGTTTAACATTGTAAAAAAAGTCTTGTTTTTAACTTTATGTAATAATTACACCATACAGTAAGTAATGTAGGTAAAGAGCAAATAAGAAGTTACACTGAAGTTTTAAGTAAAATTGAAGCAAAGTGAAGTGTAAAATTTTTAAGAAAGTTTCAAAGATAAAATCGAACTTGCTTTAATTTAATGAAGATACAAAATACGATGTGTTTAACTGTTAGAAAATTGTAGACTACTTTATACTTAGCCTGCAGCGACTGCAAAATCTTTGTTCAGGAGACTTTTGAAAGTCAAGCAATGTGATGCCATGGAAAAAAACAGGAAACATGGAGGTTGTCTTGCAATTCAAAGAAAATCTAAGACAAACTAGATTCATTACCAAAAAGCAAAGGTATCCCTTCAAAAGTAGATAGCAAAGCGTTCAGGCAGATCATTAAAAAATAATTTCTGTATTCGTTCAGCCTACTCCTTAGCATGGAAAATATACAGGACTGCACGTAAATCAAAATAAGGGTCATAGATTAAGAGAGCTTCCAAAAAAACAATTTAAGAAAAAACTTCATGACCTTCTTACTGATATTTTAAAACAACATAATGATTATATTGACACAGAACAAATCACCAAATCCCTAAAGAAATAAAAATTCTAATAATTACAATTCAATGGTAGTATGTTCAAAGCTAGTAAACCTCTATTATGTGTTTTTTTCCACTAGTTATTACAAATTGTAAATGATATATTACATTCTACTTTCCTATACTTTGTAACAATTAACTACTCAATTAACTACAATTACCTAGATTAGAAACTTCTATTTGCGGATCAGTCTGATTATGTAACACATGCAATGTAACTTTTGTTTTGAATAAATTATTGTTGAACTGTTGTTGGTAGATGAACAAACATAATTTAACATACATGTTTATACTTGCTGTCGTCAGGTTTGAAAAATTGATCAGAATAGCTAGCTTTGCAACTTTCTTTGCAAGATGAAAATAATTGATTATTCAAAACTACCTAGTATGCAGAGCATGAAATTTACAAGTCAAAGATAAAGTACAGATTATTAAGATTATAGCATCTAAGTGCTCGTAAGCTTCTTTTTCTTCCAATTTTAATCGTCTTTTTCGTGTCTTTCTGGACAATACATAGCTTTAGATTGTGCTTCTGACACCCAAAAGATGCTGTCCTTTAGCATCTTTGCTTCGAACAGAAATACATTAAAATCAAGTAGAGGATCACATATCTTAAACACTCGTTTGTATAAGTGACTCTCCTTGGCACAACACCAAACATAGGAAACAAAACACAATACTTACATATTTGCTAATTTCAACTTCTTTATCCGCTGATACTATAAAAAGGAAAAAATGAAAATATCAAGCGATGTTTTGACATTGGTATCTCTCCAAACACAGTTTCAATCAGGGTTGTCAATAAGATTTGAAGTTGGCTGAGATATTCTGAAGGTGGATGGCATCTTAGTTTATCTATTTTTTTTTCTTAAATCATTTTAATTTCTAATGACTGCCTTTTTCATGCATATTTCCGCCAATTTCAAGCCGGCGAAAATGTTTAAGTGGCCAGCGATATCACATGGTCGCTGGCACTCACTGACAACCCCAGACCGGTGACGGCAGTGCTACACTCCGCCCCACAGGCATGGCAATGTAAGGGGTCAGTGTAGGATGTGAGAGATATCATTTCCATTAACATTTGGATAGCTGTTTGTTAAGCCTATTTACGAACATCTTTTATTCGCATTGATATTTGTTCTCTAATTATCATTATACGGTAACAACATGAAGCAAAAAGTGCAATTCCCTTACAATTAGATTTTAACAATAAAGCAAATAAAACCTGGCTGCCCCAGCAAACTTTCGTAAATTAACATTGGAACTAGAAGGTCCAGCATCATTTAAACTTCATTTTATTTCTTTGGTGGAGAACTAAACTCATCTTCGGTGTCATCGCTGCCGTCACTATCTTTACCGTTGCTGCGTATACCAGTGCAGTATTGTCAGTATTTAATCGCCATGCATTTTTACAACCAGGCTTTCAGCAAAGAATTTTCAGCTTTATTTGTACACATCCTCGTACCCGGGGCTTTTGCGGGATCACTGATTGGAAGTACTGGATGCGAGGATGAGCAATTTGTATAATTTGTATCGAAGTTCAGCAAATGGAAAATCACCTAAGCAGCAACTAATTCAAGTACAAGAATAAACTAAAATCTTACCTAAACGAAGTTTTTATATCTACGAGTTTATCAATAATGGAAACGTTATTATAGCTTTATGCAATATACAGTCATAAACCTCGCTGCTTTACAGGTTGTTTACAATCGACTACTTGAATTGAACATAATAAACAAAAACGTGCACTAAGGGAAAATATATGATTTTGAAATACATATAGGTTATACAATCATGTTCTAAAATAGTTTTAAGAGTTCATAAGTTCAGGACTGCACCAATCTTTGTTCCTGCGACAAAATATGAAATGTGTGGTCCTAATTGCTATGTTTATCATCTTTCGGATGACATACTTTTGATCTTTTTTTTTTTTTTTTTTAATTTTTGTTTTATTTTCCTATTTATCCTACTAACAACATACAGAGTTAATACATTTACAGTTTTTGAATTCGGTAATCAATGAAAAAACCGGCAAGCCTATGTACATCATTATTGTTTCTTATATATTGCAATAGAGTAGATAGCTTTGGTACAGTACCATTGCATCTACACATATAAATATAGTATTTTGTAA
>JAOBAY020071059.1:0-11732 GCA_025331085.2 Zoanthus sociatus | reverse complement strand
TTGCTCATAAATAAACGAATTAAAGTAATTTCCACACAATTATCAAACTCTCCATACTAAGTCTTTATTTTATAAAAAAAGTAACAGTGAGTCTTCATGTATGACATATAAATTATATTTACAATAAAAGCTTGGGCTGCCTGTGTTCATACGTCGAGCAATTGTCAAATTTAATGCAGACGAATTTATTTCGAAGCTGTCCATGCGATAAAATTCGACAATTCTGCGCCGTATAAAATAAATTAAATTCGTCCGAAGAATTAAATTCGTACAAGACGCTTTATCCGATTGTCGAAGACGTATAAAACGTCTTCACAGCATCTCGTTTCAGACGTCCACCTAGCCGGTCGCATTAAATTCGTCGTCTGAATCGGACAGCACTTTATGTCGATTAATGGACGAATATATTGTGAATTAAATTCGTCTGAATTATATTCGACGTATGAACTAGGTCTAGTTAAAGAGATACACTCTTTTTTTATAAGAACCTTTTTTATAAGAACGCGTCAGGCTGAACTGAATCGGCCAAAATTTAAGAACATGCTGAGAAAACACCCGCGGATGAGGAATGGCCTAGAACCTTATTTTTTTTACATTACGACACAAAATCATGCATGGAATCGGCAAGTACTCGATAGTATAACACTGTTTGCGACTAGAATACAACACATGAAAATTTTACGAGAACAATTTGCAGGACTCATTATTTTCTCTTTCTGTATATCAAATATCGAAGCTCGTATCTTCTTAGATACACATACAATGTCTGGACAGCAGCCCGCAGTGACTAAATTTTGTTTCATAAACTAAACACGATAAAAAAAAAAAAGTCATAATCGTGCCTAACAAAATTTTAGCGAACTTAAAACCATTAACAATTTTCAATGAAATTGAACTATGACATGTGTTGAGAAGAGTAGATTGTTTACATTCAGTTGTATTAAGAATATTTCTTAGAACATTTGAGGCTAAACTCCCCAAAATATTCAAGAACATTCAACCTCTGTCCAAAAATGAGACGTGCTTACAAAAAGAGAGTGTAGTAGTCAAATTATTTTACATAAGAAAATCTTCCCTTCATAAAAACACTTGCTAAAGTTCAAACCAGGGGTTTCAATAAAAGCCGGTTACCGGCGGTCTACCGCCGCCAGTGGGACGTCTTACCGCCATCTGTTTGGATTTCATTAATGAAAATAAAAATGATATTAATTAAAAAAAAAGCAAATACAACAACGACGACCACTGAAATTGGTCGTAACAGCCACCTATTACACCTTCAATGGCAGCTTATAACTAATGTTATTGAAACCCCTGCTGAACCAAACGTATGAAGGTGACCTCCACGAAACTATTAACTCGGTAGTTTATGCCGGAGCTAGCTACAAAATGTAAAAACAGATAAAGTTTCTTAAGTCGGCTTTGCAGCCCCGTTATCTCAACGTTTTAATGCACTAAAACCTTCTGACGCCCGCAAAGCCGACTCCAGAAACTGTAAGTTAACGTTTTAGCTCACAAGACGTTTTTGAATTTTTAATTATTTTTAAAACTAAAAGTAAAAATAAAAGCATTAATTTTTCTATTCACAATAGAAAATTTCATCTGAAAGAGGTCAAACAAGCATTTGAAAATGTTTTGTTTAACGATATTTTATCGCAGCTACTTACAGAATTTAATTAAAACCTATATGTACATATGTATACATGTATCTAAGTATTGGAATATGGAGTCTTGAAAACTAAATGCAGGTAAAGAAAATGATACAGACATTTAGTTTTCTTCAACACTTGTTGTATCGGATCGGTAGACTGTTGTCACATTGGTATCTGGTTGTTTACGATAACCATCCACGTTTCCTTGGTAACTGAGGCCCGTTAACGGCGCATGTTTAACTTGGGTAGAAGCAGCTGAAAAGTGTCAAATAACGTGTTAAATGATTCATTTCACCAGTGAAAAATGACTAAATCGTTATAACAAAACAAATCTTGTTAACCTTTCACCTCGGAGACAATATTTTGCTGTAAAAAATAAGTTAGGGGCAACTGATAACTTACTACCAACAGCAACATGATTTACGTTATGATGACATGATTTATATTATAATTTGTAAAACCTGTTAAAACTATATCTTCAAATACTCGGTGCAAATCTTGTTAACTAGTTTTAGGCCAGAAATATTTTAATAATGTTTTTACGGACCCACCAAGATAATTTTTGCCAAAAAAACTATATATAAAATAATCTATATAAACAAAATATAGTTAAAATTCAAATTCGATTCAAATTGAATACGTTACAAAAACGCAAGTGAAAATATAATAAAATAAAATATAAATGCAGTGAAACTTAAAACAAAAAACAAATAGTAAGTCAAAGTCAAACTCATCTCAATTTAAAATTAAAAACATTCTCAAAAGAGAATGCAAAGCAAAACCAATGGCAGCGCTTGGCCGTGGAAAAATTTACTTTCGTTTGAAATTGAAACTAAATTTACACTACCAACCGTGCCCAGGCCTCCCAGCCAACTACTTGCATAGTGACAGACCCACGCTGCGCGCGTTTATACAGTCATTCCATTGAAACCCTGAACACTAAAAAATGTCCGGAATGTTTGTTGTTCTCTTATCGGTCATAATCACTATTTGCCTACACCAGGAACATGGCTGTTTAAGCTCTAAAATAATAAAAAGAGCAAGTTCATGATTTAAAAACGGTCAAATTGAAGAGATAAAAGGCACACGTTTCGAAACCTTTTAAGCCATTGTGGGTTGGCGTTTATCTTTTGCGGTTTCATCTCGAATCTGATTGGTCAAGAAACAATAAACATTCCAAAATTGTTTTGGTGTTCACAGTTTTTCTTTGCCGGCCTTGCCAACATGGTAGATTGGAGAAGATATGCCGCAGCGTAAAAGGCAAAAAATCTGGAAAAGAAAGCTTAGTGGCGGAAGAAATAGTCATTCAGCGCATGAGCATTGAAGTAACAGGAAAACAACAGAAATACGCCAGGATCGGTGCACAGGAATACGTCCCGTTCGAACATAAAAGGGATGACGATTCAAAATATCAAAGACGCTTGTGCGAAGCATTTTAGGCTCGCAGATCCAAAATGGTTTCGGATATAGTCAAAAAGACGCTTCCCTGAAGAATTCCTTGTAAGATTTTGTGCTTAATTTTTGTAATAAGCCCTAACCCAATTCATCAAGGGGGCATCTTCTTGACTATTTCCCTAAAGTGTTTTATGTAGTTTCATCAGTAAGGCAGAAGGAGTAGAGCTCGTCAGCGATGAAGATCATGATGGGTCATTGGCAATCAGCCCCAAGGTGAGAGATCACAACAAAATGAATAAATAGACTGTGTGCAGCGGCAATAATCGAGTTAAAATTTGCACTTTATTGGCAGCAACCGGTTTCGGTATAAAATCTTTTTCAAGACAGTGCTAAACTCGTAAGATACAAAGTTTTACAAAATATTTCGGCTTATATATAAGAATACTTTGTTTATTATCAGGGGAGCAATGAAATATGATGTAAAGGAACAAGTGACATACGGAAAGAGATTACAGTCACACTACGCACTTCCGTGAGAATACAGTTCAGAAAGTTTAATGTTAAAAAATTACAATGTCTAAAGTTTGGGCCGGCTAAAACGTTCTTAGCTTTTAAGCCGTACTCTTGGCAGATTTTTTGTGCATAGGCCGGTAATCTAAAAGCTTTTCTGGGCGTTTCACTTCATTTACAACTGCTGTCTTTACGTCTTCAACTTCAACACTTTGGTCCTTATGGAAAATGTCAATTTCATACGAAAGTAAATTTTGACATGGCCCAGCTCTGCCATTGATTTTGTTTTGCATTCTCTTTTAAGTATGTTTTTGATTTCAATCTGAGTCGAGTTTGACTTTGATTTACACTTTGTTGTTTTGTTTTAATTACTGCATTTATATTGTTTTTAGTTTAATTTGCGATTTTTTTAACACATTCAATTTGAATCGAATTTAAATTTGAACTAGAATTTGTTTTTAATTCTCTTTGATTTTAAAAACATTTTCCGGCAATTTTAATCTGTACCGGCTTTGACTTTGATCTGCCTTTTCATTTTGATTTTACATTCCTTTGGGTTTGTACTTATTTTTAACTTTATTTCCTTTAAAGGAAGGGAAAAAAATGCCCTGAAAACTAAGTGGCAGTCCTCTGTCACCATAGACTTCCTATTGGGTTTTACTTAATTATTCAATATAGTAAACGATTTATCTAATTTTCTTTTTATTCCGTTCCCAAACTGACATGCTTTCTCCAACGAAAAAATCCCTAAAACAATTAATAAAAAGCGTCTGGCCTTAGTGAGAATCCGGCAAACTAAAGAAGATGCCTTTTCTAAACTAAAAAGAAAGGCATCTCGGGGAAGAACCAGCTCACCTTGCTCCACTAAGCCGGGGGTGCCTTGTATCTGAGGGTAAGCAGCTGCTGACGAGGCTGAAATAAAATGACAACAAAACTTTGATAGCCTGACTAAAGTTTGATAGGTATGGAGCGCAAATTTTAAGCATTTAAAAACTGATTTATTTTCAAGAATGGTTGGTTAAAACAAACAATTGGCCACCAGTGCCTGGTCTGCAAAATCACCGTAATCATCACTACATATAAACATTATTATCAACTTTATTACCACTACCATTAACAACATCATCACCATAATTACTATCACCATTATCATTATTACCATCATCATCATTACCACCACCATCATCATTACCATTATCATCACCATGTACCATCATCACCATTACCATCAACATCAACATCATCATCACCATCACTTTCACCATAATCACAGCTTTCCTAACAATGACTGTCATTATTACTATCATAATCATCATTATCATTTGTACAACCATGCTTAGACCACACAACCACCATTATCAGAGGCACCACAATCCTGATCATTAGCGTTACCAACACTTAACACCACTACCATCACTTCCATTGTCATCAACATCATAAACAGTGCCACCGTAAATATTATCACCACCATCACCACAACAACCATCACCAACACTACCAGCAGTATCAACACCAAAAGCAACATCAACAGCATCATTATCGGGACTACAAAACTATCATCAGTACCATCGTCATCGGCACCAAACACCATCATCACCACCACGACCATGACCAACTCCATCATCACCACCACGACCATGACCAACACCATCATCAAAACTACCATTACGAGTACCACCATCAACAACATTAAGACCATCATCACCACCCCCACTACCACCATTCCAATCAACTTCACCAGACACGCCACAGTATGTCCCAAGCATTATAAACTCACCTTGCTGTACAATATGAGATTCTTGCACCTGAGTATAAGTGACTGTGGAGTTGGTGGTTGTTGATGACAAACATTTCGGAGGACTGCTCTCTGATGCTAAACAAACTAAAGGCTTCACCCGGTCTTCTGTGAATGAAAACTGACCAACCGGCATATTACTGAAATCCATTTTTTCAGAGTTTTTACTTGTTGGCGACTGCAAATTTTCAGCATCCGTTTTAGCTTTAGCCTCAAGTTCTGCCTTCAAAGAGTTGTTCACTCGCATTTTTCCTGTTGCCATTCGTTTAAGCATTTGTTTGCGATTGCAAAACCACACTCTTACTGTTACAGGCTCTAGACCAAGACTATCAGCGATCTGCGCAATCTCAGAACTAGACGGTTTGGAATTTTGTTCAAACATTCTAATGAGAAACTGCAGAGCTTCATTAGTGAAAGAAGTTCTACGTTTTCTCTTTTTGCAGACCCTAAGTCCTTTTGCACATTCCAGTTCTTTTTGTTCAATCCAAGCCTGTAAAATTGGCTTCATTTTCTCTGCCGCTTTTAGTCCTAAATTTTTCGACTCGAATCTTGATATGAAAGACTGACTGTAAGAAGGCCCATTCGTACGGGACAATTCATTACCAACATCATCCTGAGTATAACACAAAGCAATGCGTCTTGCACGAAAAGTCTCAATGAAGTTTTTCATCTCTGGAGTCAAAGATGTATCTGCAAGGATACCGAAGCGTTGATTTCTAGTGGACTGGTCCTGGGTAGAAACACTGTCATCATTACCGTTGGTGTTACTGGCTTGCAAAACAACCTCCATCTGGGGCATGGCAACAGCCGGAGCCATACAAACTTCTTTCCTTAGTCGTACATGGCCAACACTTGGTTGTACGGCATATTGGTCAAAATTTGGTGTTCCAACAATCGGCGCACCATCTACAATCGAAGATTGTGCAGCGAAAGCAAACTGCGAAAAAGAAATAACCGTAGTTAGTTAGCAACAAAATATAATCAAAACAGGTATAGATAGCAGAACCGTGCTAGCAGCTAACTTGAAGCCACTATATTGGGCACTATACCAACGCTTTACCATTATATTTTTAGCATGTTATTTTCGGAATGTATTGTATAGCACGTAATTCAGCCTTTGTCTACGACGTGCATTTGTTCAATAAATCAATCTATCTATCTAAGTAGTTTTACTTTGTACAAGAACAGACCACTGTTTGAAAGCAGATTGGAAGACGTTTGTCTGAAGAAATGTTGTTTATTTGAAATCATGAAAATTCCTCTGCAAGTAGCAGAAATAGTGTTTCTGTACCTCAGTTGCGAACTCTTAATAAAAATCGAACGCACTTCATTAATTTATGATTACTGCTAATTAGATCGTTTAATTTGTAATAATCTAATCTGTAGTACAAATAAATTGTTAGTCACTCGTCCATAAGTATGAATGCAAATTAAGCCTAACTTTTACAGCGTTTTGTACATGTTTCAATCTATCATGTAGTTTTTTGCAACATAACCCTGCAAATACTTGGATAGAACGTAGAAAGTATAAATTATTATTTTCACAATTTATAAACGGGCCATCAAAAGTGGATGAACACTTTTTCCAATAATTTCAAATGACGATAAGTCCTACAAAAGTTATACATTATATTTCTAAGTAA
The DNA here is from genome assembly GCA_025331085.2 of Zoanthus sociatus. Classification (NCBI taxonomy): domain Eukaryota; kingdom Metazoa; phylum Cnidaria; class Anthozoa; order Zoantharia; family Zoanthidae; genus Zoanthus; species Zoanthus sociatus. The sequence goes on along the minus strand of JAOBAY020071059.1, from coordinate 4,740 downwards.
GGTTTATTTTAGTTAGGTGCAAAATATAATATAAAAATAAGTATTGAAATATATAGGCTTTTTTCGCTGTTTTACAGCTACTAAGAACGCGTGTTCACCAAATCTGCCAAACTTGTAAAGTTAGGTGCTCAAGCTGGAAATAGGCTTATTTCGCTGTTTTACAGACACTTAGCTTAGCCAAGATATTTTGCAGGTCTGGTCCCTCTAATTCCACAGTTAAGACTCTAACTGGCTCTAGTGGAGGCAAACCAATTGACTATTTACAAAGTTTGGTGAATTTGTCCCTGGAATCTCTGAGAAGTTAAGCTGGCGATTTCATTGTCTCACAAAATTATTAGATTAAGATTACCTGGGCAGCTTGCTGTAGAACTTGACTTTGTTGTTGACTGACTTGGAGAATTGCTGATGAACCTGTGATGAGAGAAACGACCTATGCTTAACAGCAATAGGTGGTGAAGCATTACATAACCGCTTTTGCTGAAGACTTATCAATTACCATTTTTGTTTTATTTTAGCTCAAGCGAGAAACCCGGTAGCTGTAAGAAAAACGTTACAAAATGCAAAAACTGAAATTTGATGCTAATAAGAGTAAAACTAAAATCTAGAATCTTCAATTACAGAAAAAGGTAAAATCTTATCTTTTATCTCTTTAAATCAATGAAAGATTAACCTTAAATGCTTTATTCCATAATACGCATTTAAAAAATGCTATAAAGTTAAGAGTATGAGTTCTTTACACATGTGATTCGTTACAGAAATTCTCAATTAAAAAACGATTAAGTTAAAACTAAGACTTTCGTTAAACATATGAAATATTTAAACCAAATTAAATGCTAAGAAGTTACTACGAAGTTTTGCAAATTACGGTTTCATCACTGAAAAATATGCTAAATCCTTTACGAGCCGGCGCTTATCTCCGGTTTCTGTAGTGTTAAGCGGATGAGAGTCTTTGACTCCCCCTGGACGGGACACTAATCCATCGCAGGTTAGCTCCAAGCAAATGCTGGTACTCATTTACCTACCCCGGAAGGATGAAAAGCTGAGTTGGCTTAGGCAGAAATGAAGGTCACACAAATATTCGAATCTCGGAATACTGCCGGGATCGAACTGGGGACCTTGTGGTTGGAAAAGAAAGATCTTACCAACTGCGTCAACCACGTCTGCCCTGCATACTGTATGTTTTCCTCAAAATACTAGAACATTTTTTTTTCACATAGTCCTAAGAAGCTGGAAGTTTAGTTTTACCCACCAGTTGTTCATTGTGGTCTGTTCTGAGGTCCCACATATGAATGGCTCCACTTTGATCACCAACTATTAGCTCACCCTGGCAGACATAACAAGAAAAGACACCACAATGTTACTGCTGTACATGTACTTTAAATACCAAATACAATAACTTAATGCCTCAATTAAGGCCCCTTAGAATGCTATGTACAGTACATTATCATTATCATACTTGTTTAACGGCCGCATTTTCCCATCTAGGATGGGGTTGGACAGGTGATGACTGCTCTCCACATCCGTAGATCCTGCATCACATGCTCCTCCACTTCCAGCTAGTTCATATCCTCCATTACACAATTACGTACTCCACCTTAGGCCTTTTCACCAGCCATTCCCCAACTCTCACCTCCCCCATCTCAACTAACACTGCCCCCCCCTGCTCTTTTCACATGTCCAAATTACCTTAAACTCCTCTGCCTTAACTTAACAGAAAGGTCTTCAACCCTGCACATCTCTGCCACCTCAACCCTACACATCAACCCAGAAGGAATTCATGAAAGGAATTATAATCCATCAAAAAATAACACATAATTATCATCATTCTCGTTTCATGTCTGCATTTTCCCATCTAGGATGGGATTGGACAGGTGATGACCGCCCTCCACACCCGCTGATGCTGCACCACATGCTCCTCCACTCCCAACAAGTTCATGTCCTCCATCACACAATCAATTTACTTTTCCTACACCTTCCTGCCAGCCGTCACCCCCCAACTCTCACCTCCCCCACTTCACCCTCTGTCCTTTTCACATGTCAAATCACCTTCAGTTTTCTCTGCCTCAAATTAACAAAAGGTTTTCAACTCCTTAGATCTCTGCTACCTCACTACTAGACCTCCCACCTTTCCACATCACTCCTGCCATGTATCTCAGTAATCTAAACCTTAACAGAAAGATCTTCAACTCCACACATCTCTGCCACCTCACTACTAGACCTCCCACCTTTCCACATCTCTCCTGCCATGTATCTCAGCATTCTGCAATCACATCTGTGTAGAACATCCAACAGTCTGCACATCAAGGCCATGTTCAGTGTTCTCGCCAGGGCAAATCAGAAGGGCGCTGCGCCCTTCTGTTTTTTTCCAGCACCCTTGTGTTTTCTCTAGTGCCCTTCTGATTTCCGTAGCGCCCTTCTGTTTTCTCATAATTTTAGTCTAATTTTGAGCGATAAATTTGATCCACTCAAACGAATTTTTGTCAATTAGAGACCAAATTCGGCAGTGATTTTCACACACCATTCGAAACTTTCGGTAAGGCCAGACCAATTTAATTTTTCGAAGCACGGACCTAACCGACCCTGTTTCTGAATAAATGTTCTATTGTTATGCAAATGAAGCACCCTTCTGCTTTCAGGACCTGGCGAGAACACTGAAGTCAAGGCTAAATATGCTGCTGATCTGGAGTTCAAGAACCAGTGAAATTTAGTTAAAAATTATCAAATGACCAATTTTAAAATATCAGAAAGGAATTGCATATTGATTAAAATAGACCTCCATTAATGCATTTGCATATTGAGATTGAAAGATTTACAAAAGTTTAGTCTTACCACTGATTAGGTAAAATACTTGGGGATATTACTTCGGGTAGAGGACACAGAATTAATCAACAAGGTAACTTTGTGATTTGCTGAAATATTGGTTGGGGTACACTTTATCTTTCTTTTGATTGGTTCAAAGATCTGTGTCCTCTACACAAAGTTGAAGCCAAAATTGCAAATATTCCTCATTTGGGTTACATGTTGATTATTCTGACATGTGGGGTAGATTAAAAGGATGATCAATGAATTCAACAAAATTTTATTCAACATATTACACAGTATATTAAATTGTTTCAAAATGTTCCTTGACTCACTTTCAGGCTGACAGGACTTATTCATTTGAAACTTCAACACCCCCAGTTTCTTATTTTTTGAAATCGGCTGCAGGAATAGAAAAAGGAGCTCAAAAACCAGGTGATGAAAAGTTTTAGTTTATTCTGTTTATTCAATTAAATCAATTTCAATGCATTTTGAAGGTGTGGTTAAATAAGTTATCTACTGAGTTTGTCACCATAATTATAAGTTACACTTCGGTAATAGTGTAGTACATGATTTTCAATTTTTCAGGGTTTGAGCCAGGCCGCACCATTGTGCCAATCCCGCACTACAATTGAAATTGTCCCTGAAAAAAATAGCCAAGGGGACAATTTGTCCCCTTTAAATATTAAGGAAAAAACTCGAAAAGAAGCACACACGAAGAGATATAGTTATGTACAGAAATTGCAAACTAAAACACAACATGGAAAGTATATTTTATCGCATGCTTAAAAAGTCATGTTTCAGTCACACTCCACTAAACACGTGTGTCTTGTGCTAAACCAAGTGTGATGAGCGCAGCTGCCAATCTTCAACATGTTTCATCGAAAGTGTGTTCGAAAATTAAAAAGCTCTTTCGTTCCAAATCAAAGAGAGATTGGATCAGAGCAAAATGATGCAGATGAAGAACAGCGTATTAATCAGGAAGAACGGATGAGGATTAGAGGAAACTGAAAAAATCACAAACTTTCCAGAAAACCTGGTTGCAAGATCACACGTGGTTGCACTATCAAGAAGAGGCGGTGTTCTGCTATTTTTGTCGGAAATCTAACAAGAAAAACCCCTACGTCTACCAGTAATTAAGAAAGGAATTGAAGTGATGCCGGGACGAGATTCTGCTGTGAAATGTTTTGAAGTGTAAAGCATAGTTTAAATATGACAAGAAAAATAAAAGTCTCGACACCAATAACTTAACTTAATTTCTTGTTTGCATTACAAGGATAAAGTAAGAAAGGAATGTTTTTGTTGGCTTGCCTGTATGAATAAAATAATGAATATCAATACAATTTTATTTGTCGGTCCCCCTAAAAATAAAAATGTCCCCCAAAATTTTAACCAAGGGGACAAATTGAGCCCAAGTGATCAAATCCTAGCTCAAACCCTGATTTTTTAACAGTCCGTACTAATAATTAACACTCCAGTGATGCAAACCTTGTGAAAACAACATGGTAGATCTAATCTCAAAATCCTAACCCTATCCCAGACCTACAAATGTTTAAAATTGATATCCTACCCCAAACCTTTAAGTCAAAATCATACCCTAACCCTTAGAAAACATGCATTAAATGCTGCCTAATGGTACCATTTCCATATGCATTAGCATGCTTATAAGACTGGGCGTCACATCTGTGCTGGTCGTTTTGTTAATGCTATAGATGTTACGATCATAACTCTCTCAACATCAGAAACTGTACCCTATCCCAGACTATTAGATCCCAAACCCATGCCAAATTAGATACCCTATCCCAGACTCTAGAGCTCGAAAACCATATTCTGTAGGGTGGTATGTACCTGTATACGTCATGTGATGACTAGTTCCTTGCTAGTAGAGGCTGCAGCACATGGAAGAGAACTGTAAATACGACGAAATACGGCGAAAATGAC
>JAOBAY020071039.1:0-11735 GCA_025331085.2 Zoanthus sociatus | reverse complement strand
GAATATTTAACTGATAACACAGAACCGTAGACATGAGCAATAACATGAGTATTGTATTCACTGAGCTTGTATTTGTGAGCTTGTATTTGTGGGCGCCATTAAAATAGCCCGCAGTGCAGGTTTTACGCGGCTGGGGGGTATTTTTTCATTCCGTGCCGGTCTCATGTAAACCCGCTGGCAATTTCGATTTTCACTCCACTCTGACTTCATTCCGGTCCCATGTAAACGGGGCCTAAGTTACGACCCGCTTCTATATAATTTCGATAAATTAAGTCTTTTTTTTTGTAGAAAGCTTTGCCAGTTTGGGTATATTAACATCTCTTTGAATATATAACAGCGGTGAAGGCTCCCAAGTTGAAGTGGCTAAACAAGAGTATGGAAGAGATTACAGTGCTTGAGGGAAGTACAAACTCCATTGAGCTGCGTTGTGGAATGATAGAAGGCAACCCCAAGCCAAACTTCTTATGGTTCAAGGATGGCCAATCAATTTTTCCAAATGAAAATCAGTTGACAGCACCCAACTGCAAACATGCAAAAGATGGAATGTACTTTTTCACAGCAGGAAGCAGAAAAGATGTTATTATCTGTGGTGATCCTCTTACGTTTGAGAAATTTTCTGGGCGTTACACGTGCAGGGCTGAAAATAAGCTAGGCGTAGATGAGATACACTCAAACATCAAGATTTTAGGTGAGAGTTCAGTGTATTTTAATACAAATTCAACAGTACAATACATCTAGTCTAAACTGATATAGTACAATTTAGTAGAATATACATGTTAAACTAGTTTCTAATAGAAAGTGAGTGTTTCGAGTACACTATTTTGTTACAGTGACAATTGAATATTGTTCTATTTTCGACATTTAAAAATTTGTACTGTTACTGTAAAGGGAGAAGAGTAAATTAACTAGTGTTAGAGTGAACGCACTTCAGAGTGGTTTTCATTGACCCGTGATGATAGCGTTCATTGATCGCATGTATTATGTGTACCGGAATGCTAGTGACACCCTTGAACCGACTCTCGATACGGTACGGACGTGAACCGCTGATCGTATGTATTACGTGTTCGCTGCTAGTGACATCCGAAGACTAAACTGTGTTCCGAATAGGAGGCTAATCGCTTCGCTCGCAGCAAAAATATATGATTTTATTATACTGTTACAAATTAAATGCTGCGATAGAATAAAGGTCCATTCAAACGGATCAACATGTTGGTAAAACATTATTCGATATTACTGGGCGTGACATGTTTGACCCGGACAGAACGATTAAACATGTTGGATGATTTTGGATAAAGTTTGACTTTGTTCAAACTTTTCGAAATGATTTTTGCCGCGTGTTCAAAATCATGGATCACGTTATCGAAATTCATTTGAACACTCCAGCATCCAAAACAATCCAACACTGATTAAATACCGTCCAACACCACCCAACAATGTTGAATAATGTTCGACCAACATGATGATCTATTTAAACAGTCCTTTATAAAGCATATTTTGGGAAAACAAACCGTGCCATTAACTTTAGAATTTCGTTTTTATATGTAAGTATCGTGCACGTGCTTACATATAAATATGTTTCACTTAATAATAAAAAAAATATTTTTTGTTGCTGCTTTAGCTGCAGTTCAGATTAATGAACCGAAAGAAGAAAGTAAGACAGTGTTTCTCTCACTACACGACGATTTCTATGAGAACTGCCAGGCAAGAGGACATCCTCCCCCTGTGGTTGAATGGAGAAAGATGGAAGGTGATTCTTGGGTCCGTGTTGGAAAGGCCTCTACGCATGGAAATGTTGAGCTAAAGATATCAGGGTTGGAAAAGCAGAATCTGGGAAACTATTCGTGTGTAGCGAAAAACTGGCACAGTGTCAAGCAGCATTTTATCGTGTTACAACTCGGTAAGCAGGTTTTCCATTTTTCATAATTTCAATCTAGTTTTGTCCTAATAGGCTTAAAGTAAACAAATTTTTTACAAAATATACAAGCCTCAACATGTATTTTATAGCACTGAACAAAGCAAATATCATTTTTATTATACTCTAATTTAAAATTATTTTATAGTTTTAAAAGATATGTCATAAATTTGGTATCTATATCATTTACATTCCACTTGCGCATGCATGTCTTAAAATTTACCCTAAAATCTCAAAGAGCAAAAGGGTGAGTAAGAAAACAAAATAGAAAAAACATTTTATAAGAAAAAAATTAGTTTAACAGAAATGTGATTTTTATACTATCATGCATTGTTGGCTTTTATCTTAGACCCAGGAATACTGGCAGTAAGAGGCAAGGAAAACAAAGCATCGCCCCTGTTTGGACCAGTTGCTGGATGCGTGGCAGCAGTCCTGTTTATTGTAGCTATGACCATTTTAGTGTGGAGATTCCAGAAAAGAAAAATGAACAAATACTCTCTTACACTGGAGTACAGTCATTATGAGGTAAGACGAGTTTATTGGTTGGCGACTTTGTTATCTTATTTTCAATCCCAACAATTGAGACAAATCAAAGATAAACTTAAAAGTTAGCTGGGCGTGATTCGATTTCTGATTTTGAAACACTGAAAATTTAAGTGTGGTATTTTTATTTGTAATTTGGAAGGAAAGAGATATTTCCAGTAATCAATAAAAAAGTTAATTAATAGTCATTAAATGTGTCATAATACTTGATCAATAACCTTACGACACTATCGTTTTGGACATTAATTCTTAGACTTGTTACGACTGTTTCTTGAAAAACACCGACGCAACTTTTAATCATCACCGATTAGCTTTAGGAAAACAGATTTAACTCTTGAAACATCGGGTTTCTGCTTTTTGAAGCGCAATGCTTGTTGGATGTCGCTATAACGATGAACTCATTGATAAGTATAGTTTATAGATAGCACAAACGTACTAGTAGCTAACTTGAAGCCACCATATTGGGCACTATATGTCCACGTTGATAACGGTAACGACAATTAAATCGTTTCTATACGGTGCTATCTTTTAAAGGGAGTCAGCTCTAAGTTAGTCATTTTCAAGGGTCCATTTAGAGTATTAATTAACCTTAAAATTATGCTGTTGAGACTCGATCCCAATTGCAATTTCCCCTCATTACAAGTCAGATGCATGCCCTAGGGCTTAGCTTTTACACTAGCTATTCACATAGTTTAGCTACATAGTGTAAGAAATTTAAATTACTTTCTCGCTGAAAAATATTTTCCAAATGTATTTTACTAGATTGATCCCGATAAAGCCATCTTAGAACAAGTGAACGACATGCCTTATGATCCTGATTGGGAATTCAGAGAAGATCGTTTAGTTCTGAGCACTGTAATTGGTTCCGGTGCGTTTGGCCAAGTAGTAAAGGCAGAAGCCATGGGAATACTGGCGTTCAGTGCAAGGGATAAAACAGATCAGGCTTTCAAACGACGTTCCAAATTACGCCGTTCGGTCAAAGCAAGAGAAGTTGAGAAAAAACCCGAAAGTTGGAAGTTTGCCAAAACTACTGTAGCTGTTAAGATGTTGAAAGGTAAACAAAATTTTGACCACTAAACTTGTATATATGGAAAGTAATTTTTAAGTTGTGTTTTAATGTCAGTAAAGAATGTGCAAAAAACAACTATAAAACTTATTCAACAAATCAATAATTTAAAATATGAAGTGTATAAGCCCGCATGCTTTTTAATGAGCAAGCGAGTTGGTACAAGGTTTACTTTAGACAATTATTTAAGGATAAAATGTTTTTTTCAGTTTTTTTTCTTGTTGTTTCTCTCCGCGGACTGTGGGGCTTATGTAGGGAGCTGACACGGGCATCGCTTACTCTGGTCAACAACTATTTCGCGACGATCTGGAGTTCTTCTGCCTGGCTGTTTGAATGTATGTAATTCTGTGCTTTGGATCTGCGAATCGTTTTGAGGTATATCTTTTCTACAAGAAAAAACGAGATGTAAAAACCTTGCCCCTATAGGGTGTGACTTTGTCTGCTTTATAGTTTGGCATCAGGGGAGGGGGTCTTTCCTTGAAAATCCATGCCCCCACCTTTCTCCGAGGTAAGTGGGGATTGAGGTTACAACTGACAAGCATTCAGGGTCTTTGAAAAAATCAGAAACACGTGCTGCTATTGCTTTAATATCTTTTAATGATTCGACCTTCGTGTATTCTCGGATTAGGACGTTAAACTGTTGATCTATTCTTTCAATCCTCTATCGGGGGACTTAAAAGAACTTACACTCTTGTCAAAAAGAGCAGGGTGTTGTGGTGGAACAATTCTCCTACCTCATTAATGGTAAGACAGCAACTGATACTGTGTAGGTGCCGTATCATGTTTCTGCGTGTAATAAGGAGCTATTAGTAGTTAGCTGTCGCTATTTATGTCTTCACTTCATATATTCGCTGCGCTTGACTGTATCTCCTCATTTGACAAAAGATAAAAGTTCTGAAGAAACAGAGCTTCTGAAATATTTGAGTTTTAAAACTAAAAATAAAATATAAAAATGCAATTTGTTTAAACTATGTTTATTTAATACTTTGGGGGAGTTAAAAAGTGATGCATTATGTTTCCTCATACAGAGAGTGCCAGTGAGAGCGAGTACAGAGACTTGGCTTCAGAAATAAAGATCATGATCCATATTGGTGAGCACCCGAACATCATCAATATTCTCGGTGCTTGCACAAGGAGCAAACGGTTGATGTTGATAATGGAGTACGCTCCTCATGGAAACTTGCTGAAGTTTCTTCGTGAAAAACGAGCACTTTATCAACCCACTTGGAAAAAGACTGTTTCGGACCCTAACGAAGAATTTACTCTTGCTGATTTGCTAATGGCTGCGTATCAGATAGCAAGAGGCATGGAGTTCCTTGCTTCTAAAAAGGTAAGTATAGGTAGATTAGTATAAATTAAATCATTGAAAAGGTAAGATAGTGTAATCTGCGTTTTGACTGAGAATTCATAATCTAGAAATGCCTATTGTTCTAGCAGACATCAGTAAGCAGTTTCTAAAAGATCAGGAATAATTATACTGCTGATCGTTGCTGATCGGCTTAAATTTTGGCGGTAAAAATTTGAGCTCAACCAATCAAACATCTGTGTTTCAATCAAGCGAAAGAGGAATTTTTTAAAATAATTGTGTCGTGAGAAAGAAATTTGCTTAAATGCGGAACATGTACTAACTCAGAGCAATAAAAATGACCGATTTTCAAGTTAATTGAACATGAAACAATAATTACATGATATCTTAAAAAGACAGGGAGAACTCGAAAAAACCTGAGCCCCAGATAGGATTTGAACCCAGGTCCCTCCGTGTTCTAGTCGGATTCTCTAACAACTGAGCTACTGGAGACTCTACGTGTGCAAGGGTCGATTTTCCGGGTCTAGACTGGAACCGAATCACGCGACCATGCCACATAAGTTATGGTTATAAATTTAGTAGAAACTAAGAATATTAAATATGCACGTGTTGCAAAAGTCATGAGCCGCTCTGCTGTACGTAACAGCGAAGATAGTGTTTAAAACGTGTAGCATTTCATACATTATATATGGTCCTATGGATGGCTTCGCTGCATAAATTTGGTAGAAAGTGTATCTATAGGATCATAGTACTATTGATTTTGATTATATAACCCTAAAAAATTTTTAGAGTTTTATATCTTTAAATATCTAACTTAATTGACAGCTGAAAAAGAATGACAAAATTAGCTCACAAACATAACAACAGAGCTTATTGTCTTACGTTCTTGACAATACCTTTCACATTAGTGTATTCATCGTGACCTGGCAGCGCGTAATGTGTTGATCGGAGATGATTACGTGATGAAGATCGCAGACTTTGGTCTAGCAAGAGACGTTTACAAGAACGACGAGTATGTAAAGCAAACCAGTGGATTGTTACCCGTGAAATGGATGGCACTGGAGTCATTGTTTGATAGAGTTTACACTGAAAAAAGCGATGTGTAAGTACAGCCACTTTAAGTTATGTTTGTAAAATATGTTTATTTTTTCATAGTCATATCGAGTTTATTTAAAATGTAACATTTTTAATATTTGAAAAGTTAAGCTATTTTAGCAATGTAGATGAAATAGATAAAATATCGCGAAATCGAGGTTGTTAAAAGATTAATGTTTAAAAGCAATTGACTTTAATAGAATCGTCTAATAATCCTAGAAATTAAGCAAATGGCGAGCTAGTACTAACTATTTCAAAAAACTATGATACAAACTAAAAAATAAAAAAAATTTTGGCTTGTACATTTTTCCCTTACATTTTATAGATCTCTATGATTTTTTGGGGGAAAAGTTATTTAAATATTTCATATGGCATTCACTCCGACGCAGAACCTCAGTCCGAAACGTCAGCGGTTTAAAAATTATTCTTCACTACGGTGTAAAATCTTTTTTATAAACTGTAAATATTTCATATTTCATATCTCAGTGCATTATTGTTCAAAGTCTTAGCAGACAGTTTAAAATGTTTTAACTAAGTATTATTGTTTTAATTACTTATACCGATGCATTCCTGTTTGTCAAAACACAATCAGTTACCTTATGAGCATTCATTGTTGATGTTTATATTCTAGTTGGTCGTTTGGAATAGTATTGTGGGAAATCTTCACACTTGGAGGCACTCCATATCCGGGACTACCTACAGAACACCTTTTGGACTTTCTCAGTGAAGGCAAACGAATGGGCCAGCCACACAATTGTCCAACTAAAGTGTACAATTTGATGAAGGATTGCTGGATTTTGCAGGCGGAATGTAGACCGACTTTCGCATTGCTTTCGGAACTGTTGGGGAAATTTCTTGAGAAGAATATCAGAAAGGTTAGTTATATTCATTTGATAGTAGTGTTCCGTCTCTCTATTGTCTCTACTGTTGTTTCAGGTTATCCTTGGATAAGAATTTGGACTTTAACGCAAAAACTAATTGCAATCGAACCTAAATTTTTACTTAAAACTTAAATTGAAGAAAATATCTTCAAATATCTGGTGCAAATTCAGAGTTAATATTACACCATTGATATAATGGTGTTAGAAATATCCTTATTTTTCTCAGAAGACCTTGTAATATTCAGATTTCACTTCCAACGAACATGCGATGCATACAATCAACGGTTCAAGTCCATGCCGTATCGCATATATCGAGAGTCGATTCAAGAATGTCGTAATGTCACTAGCATTTCGGTACCGACACAAAACATACGATCAGTGGTTCAAAGCCAGATACATTATATGCTAGAACAGAACAGTATTGTCACTATAACCGAACAGAGTATTTGTAACACTCTAAATAACTAGCTTTAAATATTAATTCTTAATTGTGAAATCCTTTCTTTAGAGCTGTTAAGGCCAGTTAGAACATTGTTGACTACAAAAAAATGTTTGAACGCAACGATCAAACTAATTAGATGATGGTGAAGAATGTTGAATTAAGTTTGGCGTGGGCCAAACTTTTCATCCAAACTCGTCCAACATTTCTGCGTGCGCGATCAAAATTATTTCCTTGCATGACGCAATAAGCATCACGCCGCATTTCGGACTGTTTCCCATTGCCGGAGGGAATGCTATTTTACGCATTCACTCCGACTAAGGTCTACAGTCCGAAGCGCTAGTTCAAAAATTCTTCTCACTATGGTTTTAAAGTTGTCTATTTGAAAAATGTCCCTGTAGAAACACTGATGCAGCATTCTATTTATGACATTATATGAACGCAAGTCATATCACTTTTGGAATTAAATAGGGAAAATACTTTAAAAGTAACAACCAAAAATTAACATAAAGTTATTTTCTGTTTGCATTATTATTGAATGCCCTTTTGGGAGTCAAAGTCAATGAGTCTGAGTCAAGTTATGAGTCGGTCAGCGGATTTTCGCCTAAATTTAGGATTAGGTTGGGGTTAGCTTTAGTGTCAGGAATGGGGTTAAGGTTACTAGTACTCTTTTCTCAGATTAAACATTTTGATTTATTACTCATTTACTCATGATTCTTTATTACTTCTATCTCAAACTAACCAAATTTCCTGTTTTAGGACAACCCTTACATTGTGTTTTCATTGGAGGACGCTTTAACCGGAAATAATTATTACCAGTTCCCCAGACGGATAACAAACAGCTCGACAGCAATTGACCTGGAGGCGGGTCCATCTAATTTTGAGCCAATCGAAAGCCCGCTTACAGCAAGAAAGGAGGAAAACAAAAAGTAGGCAAAATAGAATAGTTCTGTAGCAATGTATAGAGATCCGCTCTCGCGTTAAAAGTAGTGTTAACAATTAAAATTGATATCAATGCTTACATTTTTATTCAGCTATGAGAAATGTTAAATTTTTTCTCGAGCCAAGCGGCCCATGCATGGAGCAGGCGCTTATCTCCGGTTTCTGTAGAGTCAAGCGGATGAAAGTCTTTGCCTCATTCTGGACGGGACACTAACCCATCTCAGTTTGGCTTTCAGTAACCCCAAAAGCGGAGAATGAATAGTTGAGTGAGCTTCGACGGCCACTTTCAAATTTTTGCAGAGCCTGGAAGCTTGTGGTTTCAAAGCAGAGGTTTTACCAATTGCGCCAAACATGTAGCCATCTTTGACTCTCTTCATTAAATTCTTTAATAAGAAAATTGTTGTTTTTTATTTGAAGTTTAAAATGTTTTTAACTTTTATATGATTTGAACTTCAAAATGTTGTAACTTGATGCACGCATGTCTTGGTTGCTTGAAAAAGGTATGCATTTAAAAAACTAAGAAAGAATATTAGTTTTAATGCAAGTGCTAGTGTCTAATTAGCTTTGCGGACAAACTGAATATTCGCCTGTTTTATTTCTTTCTAACTGCTTTGATCAACATGTCTCGTTAGACATTAGCGTTAATATTCTTACAATGTTCTTAAAAATTTTCCAGTATTAACATTCTTATGAATATGTCCTGATAAAAAAGAATAAGGCCTTATGTGCCACGAGGCGCTAGGCGTGTAGAAGATAGGTAATAAAAAAGAAAAGTGTAAGTCGCGTTCAAGAGAGACAAGAGTTTTAAGGGAGATACTGGAGCGACTTTTGCACGATCGAGTTCGCTCAGTTTCCCTTTCTTATTTCTGTATTTTTTACTAGTAATATCACCAAAAAAATGTTTTGCTGTCTTGCGGATGTTCACGCCAGTGTCACTCCAGCACGGTAACATCATGCAAACAAATACAGAGCTAAGAGAGGGAACTGCAGTGAACTTGCACCGATGCAAAAGTTCTAGTATCATGTGAACAACCTTTTAGACTGTCCTTTGTTATCAGGACTTTAAAATTTAGATTTGAGTATCGCCCCATGTAAGGTAATCCGGAATCCGGGAATTTTAGCCTGTGGAATCCGGAATCCAGGACCTTGGAATCCGGAATCCACGGACATGGAATACGGAATCCAGCCTCTTTTGAATCTTCGAATCCGGAATCCACAGTGTGGAATCCGGGACCCAAGGCTCTCTTGGATTACCTTACATGGGCCGATGAGTCGTTTTTATAATGGAGATGGAGTGTTTGTAACTATATGTCTCTCCTGGAGAACGATAAAAAAGATTAATTGCAAATTGAATATCAACCCAGTTTAAACCTTATAGTAAAAACCTCATACCCACTTCATCAGTTATTCATAACTGCTATTCTACAGCCATTATTATATTTCAGATCAAAATTCTTACTGCTCTCAAAATCACTATATATTTTTTTTGTACCCAGAGAAAAATTTGATGCATCAGTTGAGCAAAGTCACGTGGTTCACATTTCACATCTTGAAGAAGATTTGCCTCCTTCTTATGACGAGGCTTTAAAGTTGAGTAAGGTACAACCAAATCATTTGAACCCATCATCTCCGGGGCAGGATGAAAATAAAATGGCCAATTTGAGCAACCGTGTAGAAAAGACAAAGTATTCAAGTCAGGATGAAATAAACGAGGAAGGAAGCGACATAGATAGCAAGAAGGAAGAACAACAAAGGCTTTTGAATAATTCATATGACGACAATCAGAACAAAATTCAGAACTCTAGAACAAATGATGGCGAAACAGTAATCTTTGTTCCAACTAACCAAGTTCGCGGGCCTCGCAGGGCTCGTTGTGAATCAGAGGTCTAATAAGGGATCCAAGACCGGACGGAATGGATGAAACGCCTAATCTCTCTTGCGTTGTTTTGTTAATGTTGTTTTTTGATTTGTTTATTTTGATTGAGTGTTTTTTTTTTTACTGAATAATCATTTTTTTCTATAAAAGAACCATATAAGCATTGGCTCAATTTGCAAATCAATATAACTTTTACTTAATGGCAAAAGCCATTTTCCAATTACAAAAAGAAGGGAGAGAAATTTGCTTTCAACTTGAAATAAAAATAATTAATTTTTCAATTCCGGATATAAGAGCGGGATAAAGTTTGCCTTAAAGATCGTCTGATTGACTTTGGTTTATTTTCTTACAGCTTCGTTAGATCAATGTTGCTAGTAGAAAGAATACAAAATATGTGTATTGCTTATACTAAAGCTCAAAACACAAGGGGTAGTTTTTTTTGTACCTTTCATCAGGGTTTTACAAAGATTGAACAAGGTAAAGACAGATTGCTAATTTTTGGACTAATTCTGCAAAAGAAAAGCGAAAAAAAAAAAAAAATCAAAAGAAGAAAAATAAAATATATTTGTTTAAAACAAAAATACAAACAATTTAGTTGAGCTGTTTAACCTCATAATTATAATGACGTGTGATTTGAACACATTTTACTTTTCATTTGTGTAGCTATAAAGTAACTTCAAACGCTTTGAATTTTTTACTATGTAAAAGAAAGAAGCTAAGAAATAAAAATCTGCTACACGTTTTCATATTTTTATAGTCTAGCTCGCACCACATCCTTCCATGTACCCTGCTAACTTCACTCCTTCCGATACAAATTGGACGGTTTAAGTCTGGGGATAAAATTGTGTTGCTTGGTCACATTTTGTCTTTTTAAGATGCTGTTACACGATCCAATGCAATCTTCAACACAACATCGTTGCGCAAACTGAAGTCGCATAAGTTGGATTGTGTAACACCACCTTTAATGTCGCGTAAGTTGGATCGTGTAACACCACCTTTAATGTCGCGTAATTTGGAACGTGTAACACCACCTTTAATGTCGCGTAAGTTGGATTGTGTAACACCACCTTTAATGTCGCGTAATTTGGATCGTGTAACACCACCTTTAATGTTGCGTAATGTGGATCGTGTAACACCACATTCAATTCACGAGATTTGCAGTTTTTTGTCCCCACAAAGGACTGAGGAGAATAAAATTTTTCATTAGGAAAATTGCGTATTGACCCACGGGCGATAGGAAACGCGAGATTTGAATTTATGATATAAAGTTATCTTTACCTCACCTATTATCCACTGTCTTGTTTTGAATAAACCGTCTTAATCCATTTTACCCCAAAACTGTCATAAATTTGCCCTAAAATGAGTAAAAACCCAAAAAAAGATCTCTATCTGCAGCCATTTTATTTGTTTTAATGGTTAGACTTGGCTCCAGCTCCTTTTTAGTTACGATTTTAATTAAAGACGTTTCATCAAAAAATAATTACTTGTGTAAAAAGTACATGGGTAAGAAACAAAATAAGTGTGACACTCTCTCAGCACATTCACAAATAATTTTGTAGCAAAACCCGCGTACAACTTTTTGTATCGTTGGATCCTTGCCGGACCAAGTCAACCAATATAATAATGTTATAAAAGAAATATATAAGAAAAGTTGACAAACAACGAGAATAAATTT
>JAOBAY020071028.1:0-11735 GCA_025331085.2 Zoanthus sociatus | reverse complement strand
CAATACGCTATTCTTATAAAACAATAGCTTTACTGATATTTTATATTTGAATATATGTCATTAGTATTTTAGTCTGTCTTTATCTTATAGCATTGTTTCTATTCATATTTTAAATTTCTATTTCACACCTTTTACGTTTTATACGGTTTCGTTTTGCATATATTTTTACTTGTCGAAGGTTGTAGGTTGACAACCGAAAGCTTGTGTTTTTAAAAAAAATTTAAACTAGAGAACGTTTTAACTTTTTATCAAAATCTTTAAAAGTGTAAAAACGATATTTAAACATTTTTTACTTATGTCGCGCTGATTTTCCGACAAATTCGAGTTTAAAAGACTTTACATGCCGCATTGTACCGTTGGCTCAGAAACAGGCTATGACGTCGGATATGGGGAAAATCTTTTGCGGCAAAAGCGAATAAAACAGGTTCATCTTTGAAGCCAGACATCACACACAACTTAAACTTGTTAACTTTCCCACTTAACTGTGTAAGCAAGCTTGTGACAACAAAAACAGCTCAAACGTCCGCTCACTTCCCAATCATAACCTACGTCACACTAATCTTTGTTTACCGCTGACAAAAGCGCTCGCGCGCAACGACCCCAAACGAACCGAAAGACATACATTCACACTAGAATTTCTGGGAAAATCAGTGCAACATGAGAAAAAAACTTTTAAATACGGTCTTTTAAATTTTAAGTATTTTCTTTAAAAAAGGTTAACTTTAGGGTTCAGTTCCCTTTAATAATGTTCCAGGTTAAATGTGGTTCTGAAGAAAGCAGCCGCAAAACATTTGGTCTTCATGGCACGTACGGGGTTTCGCCAGCAGTTGGTTAATCATACATTGGAATTTGCTTTCAAGGTGTGTAAATGCATTAAATACATAAATAAAATATGTTTATAGTTAAAGGCGAACCAGCATAACTAAGCTAAAAAGATAAACTTGCTGTTGTAAAAACAACGAGAATCACTTCGTGAATTTTACCGGGGCCACTTTTGCCTCGGTAACCCACGTTTACAACACCATGCATACAGGTCGTTTACATCGACAAGTTTGTCGCGCGACATGAACATCTATTTTATCGCAGATAGTCTTTAGAGAAAAAAATGTTAGGGATTCCCGCATTTGAACAGTTGAGAATTTTTACATCTCACTAACGTAAACATTGCGTGACAAAGGTTATTTGAAACATTCTGTTTTGTCGCATCATAAGTCAAAGCAGCGATAAACTTCGTTCTAATGAGTTTTAATTATTTCTCGGGAAATTTTTGACAAAGTTTTCTGTACTTAGTTTGAAATTCAAATAATTAATCATATGACTTTCACTAGGACAAGAAAACAATGATAAATATCAACGTGCTTTACACTTTAGTTTCATAATCACGTGATAAAGCCGACTAGTGAAAGACAACAAATAAGTTTTCTTAGGTAAAGTCACTTTAAGTAAATAAAATATGTTTGGATCGTGTTTATGATTACATTCAAAACATGTGTATTATAAAGCTTTTTAACCTTTTTAACATAGCGATGCAGCTTTGAGGACTTCGGTATATTAGCGTCGACGAAATCCTTTTGAAGAGAAATTTTTTTAACATGCTACTCTTGTTCTTGAGACGTCTTAGAAATCGCAGTGAAATTCTGCTTAGTTCACCGGCACGTCTATAACGCTTTGTAATATAAACTTACGTTTTACAAGAGATTGGTGTAAAGATAGTTTTGATACTGATGTTCGCTTTGATTCTCGATAAAAGGTTCACTCTTAAGTGGTCGCTCATAAATACATCTCTCTAAATATCCAGTCTTAAGTTTTCTCTCATGAAGTAGTCTCTCGTAAAGATTGGGGAACTTGTCGTTTTGCAAAAAGTTATTATTTTTGTCTTGAATGCCCTCCATTGTACTTTTCTCAAAATTGCGAATAAGAATTCAACTCAGCCAGAGATACATCTGAACAAGTAAAGCACTAGGACAACGATTTTGTCAGAGCGGAAAGCAGGGCCCTGGAAACGAGACGTTGAAAAAAATAAAGGAACAGCCAACATTTTAAGACCGGTGCCAGCCAAAGGCTGGCCCTGGTAATTATTGAGTTTGTTGTATTTATATTAATGTTTTTGTGATCTTTTCCAATCACAGGCTCTTGGAATTCTTGACAACAAACTTAAAGCTTTTGGTATGTATTCTTTGAATAAGACCACATGTTTAAGTTTCAAGTGTGTTTTATTTTTCACAATTGCCAATGAGCCAACCAAGCAGTGACGTGAGGCTGGTGAGGTGGCAGAGCATTGAGCCATGTGAGGTATTGTTAGTACGGTGTAGAGCATTTTCACCTGACGTCATAGCAACCATATTGGATGACTCTCAACTAAAGAATTTTGATGATTTCTTTTGTTTCGGGAACCAACATGGTTGCTATGTCTATTGTCTTTTGTGTTTCCTGAGATTGTGTGAAAGCATTATGTACTGACAAAATCTGAAGTGAGCTGCACAAAATGTAATATAATGTTAACACTTGAATGAGAGCCAGTCGCAAGACAGATTTGGAATCACGTGATTTTGATGACAAGTATCAAACGCTCAAACATCTAGGTTTTGACTTGCACGAGGCATTTCGTATTAAAATGCATGCTCTTATTTAGGTTTTGACTTTATACTATGATGTTTTTGACAGATGATGTTTAAGTAAGTTAAAGCATTTAATTATTAGCAGCAATGTAATAACAAAACTTTCTAGTAGACTTGCAAATAATTTATACATGTTGATGTTTAATCTGTGAAGGCTTATTGTTCAAACTTCCTCCATGCTGCAATTGCTAAACATTAATTTGCTTGTTGGTATTTTGCTTGCAGGTACTCCTGTATGTATAAATTAGAAAGTAAAAAGCATGAATATGTGAAGTATGAAATAACATGATTTGAATTTCTTAATTTTGAAAATACACCGTATGAACTGTTCTTTATTGTTCATCAACGGAAATATACTGCGTCAATAAAGAATTCTAAAAAAACCCTTTGACTTATCTGCAAGATTTTTTTTGTTTACTTAAGTTAAGGCATTAAGAAAAGAGAAATGACAAGAAACAAAGACATCAAGAGATGGAAAAAGTTCTGTCACTTCATTGCCAGGTCAAGTGATGTCATTTATCAGTGACAACCTCAACAGAAAAAACGTCTTAATACATTAGTAATTATTCACCGAAGTGGAAGTGAACAGTGGTGGATGTTCACGGTGAGGTTAAAATACACCACAATCACTGACACTGAGGTGAATAATTATTGTTTTAGAATATGCCACACAAGGTAAATAACTAGCAAACTGCCAATATACTAACTGTGTGATGCACATTGCACTTAGAAAGTGACATTCTAAATTCTGTTTTTGATCTTCAACCTTTCTTTTCAAACTTCAACTTTTAGTCTCAAACTCATTTATTTTCAATTTTTCTTCAGCTGTATGAATGAATAGTATTTTGCTAATTATCTATTAGCTATAGGCATGCACAAATAGTACCATTCCTTGTGTGGTTTATACTAATGGTGAATATTGTTTCCTCTCCACAAAAAAAGAAAAGTTCATGATAATAAAAAAAACATAATATTTTACAAGGATAAAAAACAAACAAATAAAAGTAAAATACTGATGTAAAGAATGATTAATGGCCAAGAGATGTACATGAGTTATGAAAAATTACACATTAATAATTCTGCTTCCAACCCCAATACTTTTTCTTTCAGGGAAAAAATTATTTGATTTTGTCTTCAAGCCACTCATAGTTTTTCCAAGGTTAGTATTTAAAGTTTTTTTAGGTGCATTTTGTATTTTGATTGAGTCACAATAACAGAGCGCTAAACTCGTATGATTCACTGTTTTGAGGTATTTTTACAATATTTTAAATAATTATACAATATTATAGCTTAATAATTATTATTTCATCGGATGCTTAGGTTATTGTTTTAAAGTAATCTCAGATGTTTTAAGAAATTGATTCTTCATAATTTACCAGTATTTGATTTGTCAATATTCTTACTGTAATAATCTAAGGAACATATTAAGCAGGTGTGGTCAAAAGGTTTCTGGTCTACACCTTTGTTTCTACAGCAGGCTAAGGAACGGGAAAGGGAGAGCATAGTTGGCACAGTTGTAAGATCTCTGCTTTTTAAATATATAGATTTGAATATATATGTGACCTTCTTTTCTGCCTAAGCTAACTCAGTTTTTCATCCTTCCACTGTAGGTAAATGAGTACCAGTGTCTGCAATGAATTAGTGTCCCTTCCAAGGGGAGTCAAAGACTGACTCTTATCCACTTAACACTTCACAAACCGGAGATAAGTGCCAGCTTCACGGGCCACCTGCCTCGTGAAAGGATTTAGCTTTCTAAAGCATGTACTTGTGATTAGCGTTGGTGTCTTCCAAGAGTTCTTTTGTTTATTCCTCATTGAAAAGAACTGTTAAGTTAAGCGTCAAGATGGAGACACGAAGGGCACAAAAGTTTGCCACACACTGTATAATTATATTTTCCTGAAATCTCTTGACCACACTTGCTTAAAATGTGAAGAATCCATTTTTTTTTCGCTTGCATCATTAGTTGTTATCAACAAAAGATAAAGCATGGAAAATATTTACGAACTGAAAAATCTTAAGAGATGTATGTTCACCTTAAGTGACTAAAAGCAATCTTCAAACAAGTGAACAAGCAAACCTTTGTACACATACTTAGCATTTTTTTATTGAAATTTTTCCTGTCACTTTAATTTAAGCTGAAACCTGAGCTATAACAATTTAGCTTGTCAAAGCCTAAAGAGCTCGTGGTTTATGTTTTGTTGATACAGTAACAACTGACGATGCTAGCAAATGTAGTGTTAATTAACACTTCAATTCTATCTAAAAACAATATGTGTTAATTCAAAATCTCAGGTTATATAAAGTGAAATTGCCACCATTCGGCACTAGAATTTCCTAGTTTATTTTTCAAGTTGGAATTTTGTATACTTTACTCGTTTTCGATATTTGGATCAGTATCTTGATTTTTTTAAATATTTATTACTGCTGAACTCCAGAATATTGCAACGCTTGTTACACTTTGTAATTGTAAAGAAATTTTTGCAGTGAATAGGTGAACCGGCTCCTTCATTTTTTAAAGTTCGATGAAGAAATTAAGTTTAATTGGTTTACTTTTTTTTTGTGTTTTTCAGCCTAAATCCCAAGTTGGTCACAGAAAAAAACGTAAGTACTGTACGCCTACATATATTTTAACATTACGTTCAGACACAGCATCATCAAATCACTCTAGCCATCATAGGCCCGATCATACCATCATAGGCCTTAGTGAAGGCTATGAAAAGCAAGTTCAAGTCTTGGTACTCTTTGACAAATTTCTGTTGCAATTAATTGCAAATTAATCTTGTTCAAAAGGACCCGGTCGAGAATCTTGCCTGCAATGCTGAGAGAGAAGATACCCCTGTGGTTATCACAGACAAATTTTTCACCTTTGTTCTTGTAAAGTAAAAGGGGGAGAGGTCTGTTAATTATTTTGTTCTCTGCTATTTTTCTTGTTGCTTTTGGATTTTGAATTTGCTTGTACTCCATTTGAATGCATCATCGTTTCTTCTGTCACTGGTTTTAAAACTGCTCATTCCTCTCTTTATACGTTGCAATGCGCAAACCTAAATCCTAACAGAGTTTTTATGTTTCATTTGCTCTGATGCTGTCATCATTAACTGATTGCAACTTTCTTCCGAACAATTTTAAGCATTTCATCATTATAATTCACTAATTTGACTGTAAATACACTCGCAAGTAGAGATAGCACATGTATACTAGTACTAAGTACGTGGAGTCACTAAAATAGGTACTAAAGTTATGTTGGTCCACTAATGTAAACCTAATCTCACAAGTATACTGTATATAGCACATAGGTGATTGAGCTAAGTCCTTGTAGTCACTAAAATGGGCATTATTGCATCTCTCAAGTATAGATAGCACATGATCTAGTACCAAGTACTTACAGCCTCTAAAATGGCTACTAAGGTCACGTTTTTATCTCATCTGTGCATGAAGTGCAGGATGAGACATTCTGAGGGGGTTAAAATGTCACTCTCTGTCGGGCTGTTAGCACGGCTTTTAGGACTGGGGCAAGCACTTTTAAAAACATGTAGCATTCAAACATGGCGAATGGATTTCACTCACAGCCTTTGCATCGTGCTTTGTGTGAGTAAAGTCTACACTACAATTATTGAGCCTAATGTCTGGCTATGGAATCAAATTAGAATCACAGATTATTTTCCAGCTTTAATGCTACCTGGGAACAGACGTGGTTGGCACAGTTGGTAGGATCGCTGCTTTCCAACCATAAGGTCCCCAGTTCGGTCCCGGCAGTTTGCCGAGATTCAACTATTTCTGTGACCTTCTTTTCCACCTAAGCCAACTCAACTTTCCATCCTTCCGGGGTAGGTAAATGAGTACCAGCATTTGCTGGGAGCTAACCTGTGATGGATTGATTAGTGTCCCGTCCAGGGGGAGTCAAAGACTCTCATCTGCTTAACACTAGAGAAACTGGAGATAAGCGCCAGCTCCATGCGCCACTGGACTCGTAGAGGATTTAGCTTAACACTACCTGAAACCTAATCCGGCAATTCAAACAAGATTGAGGAAAGTAAACAGTGGAGTTGGCTCTTCAAGGCAAAGTTTTTGACTTTTGTCCACATATATGGACCTTCATTTCTCAAGGAGGTAGTTTTTAAAGTAAAGATGAGGATGATATTACAAAAAAAAAGTAAGCATATTGACTATGGATCCGAGAAGGATCTAGCATGGCATTTTTTTTAATGACAGGCTATCTATCCTTTGAATTTATAGAATCAAAATCAGATCAAATTTCCGAGCTAGGAACCATTTGTGTATCCCTGGAAGTTCTACCTCTTAGGAAAAAATGATTTTTACTGGCAAAAAGAAAATTTAAAGTTGTAATTATGTAATAATCTTAAGTAAAAATGGAACCAGATAACATTACATTTTAATTAAAAAATGGTAAATGACTTAATCCACGGATGAGATGGCTCGCAGGGAGCCCTCTGATTATATATACTTAGCTCCAAATATAAATTATTTTATGTTAGATAAAATAAAACAATTTAATCTTTTTCATCATCTTCCACAGTTTGTTATTTTGTCATTCAAGCAAGAGAAATGCAAGCTAAACAGCATTGAAGGTTTGTTGACCTAGATAGACTAAATATTCTCAGCTGCCAAGCAATGTTTTCTTTTACGGAGAAACAAGCATTGGAGAAATATGGAATGACCGAGGGCATGCAGCCATTGAAACGATTTTTCAAGACTTTGTGTAGAAATGATAGAGGGTTTTAAAGCAACAACAAATTCTTTCTTTAAATCTCCTGTAAATTCTAGTTATTATGTTAGTGAACATATGTTAAAGATGACCATTCATGAATAATGTATGAACTCTTGCAG
Source organism: Zoanthus sociatus (assembly GCA_025331085.2). Taxonomy (NCBI): domain Eukaryota; kingdom Metazoa; phylum Cnidaria; class Anthozoa; order Zoantharia; family Zoanthidae; genus Zoanthus; species Zoanthus sociatus. The sequence goes on along the minus strand of JAOBAY020071028.1, from coordinate 4,272 downwards.
AATCAAAACTAGGCTAGCTAACAGCATAGCGCTTCTTCAGCATAGCACTTCAGCTAAAAAAAAAAACATCTCAACCAGAAATATTATTAATATTGGTTATAATGAAGTCATGAGGACACCAGGAACTTTCTTGCTAGATCCGCTGTTACGGATCTACAATAACGTACATGGTGAACTATATTAGTTCCATGGTTCAGTAACAGAGTAAACGAATTGTATACATAGGTTTGATCATGAGTTTAATTCCAATATTTGGAGCTTTTATGAGTTTCTTCTCCAAATAATGCATGGAAGGCCTTGGGTTTCATTCTTATATTTGGAGCTCAGATATTATAAGATTAATTTAAGTTTTCTTTGTTAAATAGTTGCTGGTATCTTCATCAATCATTAATCCAACTTTGATCCGGGTTTTTCCTCTTAAACGGAGGTGGCAGGAATTACCCTACTTTGCTAGCAATCTCTCCAACTCCCACTCTCCATCTCACTCGATTCATGGCATCCTTTTTCTCCACTTGCATGTTCCATGTCTTCTTTGGTCGTCCTCGCTTCCTCTTGCCCTTAACTTCAAACTCCAATGCTTTTCTCAAAACATGCCCGTCATTGGTTTCTGTATCTTAATTTCTTTAACCATATATATTTTCTCAACCAGGTAGCATAGATAGCTAACGTTGAAACGTCAGGGCTTGACACTAACAGTAACCAACCAGCCACAGACTAGTAGAAATTCAGTTTTGGCTAATAGAGTTTCTATTTCCACTAGCCACATAATACAAGTTTCTGTCTTTATCAAGGAAGACATCTCAAAATTTCAACGAATAGCTAGTAAAAGAAAATGTCTGGCTAGTGGCATCAAAGTTGACACTAGCGATTAGAATAGTAAGTTAAAAAGTTAGTGTCAAGCCCTGATTACATTGAAACTTCTTTATAATGCATCTGATTAACATTTTATGTAGATGTTGCATTTGTTTTGACCTAACGAAGTATTGTTACATATCAAACTAAGAGAAGTAAAAGTGCCAATGAAACAATGCTTACTGTTATTCTTTGTACAGAAGCATTGTATGTCAAACTTAGAATTGTTGTCGAAGCACTGAAGCAATACTTTCAATATTCCAAAAACGAGGATACTGAAGAAACCTTAGGAACGTTATTTTTGAAACTAGGTAAGTTGTCATTTGTGATATATTCTATATACAAGCCTATTTTAAGGAGCATTAAAAGACCATCATTTATAACCAACGTTGCAAAATTAATAAAACTATGACTGGCTCATTGCCAAGCTATACAAGGTGGGTGTGACTTGTGATACAAGCTTGTAAGTTGAAACATCTTTCAGATCAATATATGTTGTTGCTGTTGTCGCAAGAAACTTAATTTAACTTGTTCCAACTAAGCTGTATAAATGAGTGTCAGCTTCTCCTTGGGGTCTAAAATATGATAGATTAAAGGTCTGTGAGATTCAGACTCCAATCCTTTTAATTTTAGTCATAGAACTTTGAGATAACAGCTATCTTTAGCTACAACATCTGAAAGTATCGAATTCTATGTTCTCAAGCGATCTTACGAAATTCACATAAGAAAGTTTTTGTGGCGTTTATTTTCTGCAAACTGAACATATCACGTAACCCAAGACCCACAATTGGGTAACATGGTTAGCTTTGAAAAAAATCAAACTTATTTTTAATCTTCTACCAGGAAATCGTAACATAAATACATAGCTTAGCCAAAAAAATTACTGTTGCTCTATATATTCTCTCTAATGTCATATATTTTACAATTATGTGAAGTTATTTACCTTTCAATTTTCAAAATATTGAGGTGATAGGAAAATGTTCTACTATAATGAAGAAAACAAGATCCTTTTAGCTTGAGGGTATTCAGGAAAAGTGGTGGCATGGTTGACGCAGTTGGTTTTGATCCCTGACTCTGCCGATAAAGCTAACTTTGCTTTTCATTGTTCTGGGATAGGTAAAGTTAATGTGAACCAGCATCTGCTGGGAGTCATAACCAGCGATGGATTCGTTTCCAGTCCAGCTGCGTTCAAATGCTCACATCTTTTTAACACTCTATGAAAACCAGAAAAAATTGCAACCTTCAATGAGCCACTAGGCCCAGCCTATTTTGTTTTTCAATAACAGAATCTTTACTTTTTAGCGCTTCTTCAAACTTTGCCATTGTGTTGGTCGTTATATCGCCAAGAAAATGGTTTTTAGAAGTATACAATGCAGTTATCTCAAAAAAACTCCTGCTTAATACTTTTAGCTATGCCGTGTCATGATAGGAAAATTCTAAAGCAGTTCTTTTTTCTTAGGTCCATCCTTTCCAATTTAAGTGTTCTGAAACCCCTATGTGACATCCTTTTGCTGCTTCATGGACCCCTGGGCTCGAAAAGAATTTACCTATAGCCATTGAAACCATGCCACATCTCAGTTGACATGTTTTGTTTTTACTAGTAAAGCTGAAGACATTTGTGAAATAAACAAAAGTAATGACAATTAAAATTTTAACTTTTAGGTGAAATACTTTGGCCGTTGTTATCAAAAAGTATTGTTAAAGATTGCTTGGAAATCTCAATTCCAACAACCACCTCCCAGGTCAGACTTCTGGTTATAAAATACTGGGATAACAAAAAGGATAATTAGAATAATTAGAATAATAATAAGAGTGATAATAAGAATTATATTATGAGTGGTAATAAGATTGATAATAAGAATGGTAATTGGAATGGTTGTAAGAATGATAATAAGAATGATAATTGCAAGTTAAGAAGAATGATAATAAGTATGGTAATAAGAATGATAATAGGAATGGTATTAAAAATGATTATTAGAATGGTAATAAGAATGATAATAAGAATAATATTAGGAGTGTTAATAAGATTGTTTATAAGAATGATAATAAGAATGGTAATAAGAGTGGTAACAAAAATGATAATAGGAATGGTAATAAGAATGGTAATAGGAATGGTAACAAGAGTGATAATAAGAATGATAATAGGAAGAGTAATAAGAATGATTATTAGAGTGATAAAAAAATTAGAGTGATAATAAGAATGATAAGAATTATATTAGGAGTGGTAATAAGATTGATAATGAGAGTGGTAATAGGAATGGTAGTAAGAATGATAATAAGAATGATAATAAGTATGGTAATAAGAGTGGTAATAAGAATAATAATAGGAATGGTAATAAGAATGATAATGAGAATAATATTGGGAGTGGTAAAAAGATTGATAATAATGATAATAAGTATGATAATAAGAATGATAATAGGAGTGGTAATAAGAATGATAATGAGAATAATATTAGGAGTGGTAAAAAGATTGATAATAGTGATAATAAGATTGATAATAGGAATGGTAATAAGAATGATAATAAGAATGATGTTAGGAGTGGTAATAAGATTAGTAATAAGAATGATTCTTGGAATGGTAATAAAATTATATGGGAGTGGTAATAAGAATAATAATAAGAATGATAAAATTGATTATCATTACTGTGAATTTTTGTCTTCATTAGCATACATGCGCCAGTTTCTAATAAGATTAGAAAAACTGGAGCAGTAAATCTTAAAGAGTTTTGTAAAATACAGTTCATCTTAAAATGTGAGAGCACTAAGCTAAACAATGTTCCTGGGTTTTTAATACAGAATGTATGGCTTATTAACAATGTTGCTACCAGCTTTTTAGTAGTTTTGAACGCGATATCTAACGGTTTGTCTTTATTCTCCTAGCTAGTGCTAGAGTTATCAATTTAGATATTGTGCTCACTTTGTGGATGGCCTCTCCTAAATTGATTTGCAATTAGTACAGGATTTAATGAATTCGAAAATAATTGCGTTGCACACAAGCCCTTTGCTAAAAACAAACCAACCTTCTAACGGTTTGATTTCTTTTGCTGATTTTTATGTAGTTGGAAAGGTACCAAGAAGTAATTACATATACAGAAAACTTCGAGCAGATGCTTTCACAGTCAGGTAGGTTGATTTAACTTTTTTTGTTTCGTAAGAAATTTAGGATGGATTTTAGACAGAGTCCAGCTTTTTAAGCTAAATCTATCTTTTCAGTTAAAAGAGGTATTGCACATCTCATCGATTTTAAATGGACTTTATTTTAGGTTGGTTACAAGAGAGGATGCTTAACATCAGAAACAATCAAATCAAGTTCATTTACACCTCAGAAATCGTACTAAATTATTTTCAGTTTCAGTTTCAGTTTATTTTGCCTTGTAATTATATACAACTTCAAGTATTTTTACATACAAATTACAAAAT
>JAOBAY020071018.1:0-11736 GCA_025331085.2 Zoanthus sociatus | reverse complement strand
GGGGGGAGATGGAAGCGGGGTCAGAACTTCTAGGAAGAGAAGGGGCAAATGTTTCGTGCTGAGCACCAGGGATCGTCCAAATAAGTACTAACCGCGCTCGGCAAAGCTGGTCACATACAACGTGACAATGGCCCGTGCGTGAGCGTGTTATGGAAAAACTATTTTCACACTTTAAAAATAGTATTTCGTCTGTAAACTACCGGACGTCACATGTCGTCCGACATGAAGTGATACAGCAACCAAGACAGATTAATTCACAGCATTTGTATGCACGTAAAGTTTTGTGGCTTGTGACAGGGAAGATTAAATACTAAATAGCTATCTGAACAGAGATAACTATAATGCTGCTGAGAAAAAAAGAACAAAACAAAACAGTTACAGTTCATCAGCAGGATGCATAAATTGTGTGCAGTTCTAGGCATAGAACAAAAGAAAATGGTGAACGGAAAACCAAAATATAACATAACGACAATACGCCCATTACGAGCGTACTTTTAAGTTTTTTACTCCCATTTATTAGACATGATTTATATTATAATTTGATTATAAACTCTTTCTATCACCAAATCTGTACTGAACTGATCCATTTCAAACTTATACATGCATTTTATGACAAATGTGGGACCAAAGATGTTTGGGTTTGCCGGAAAATTGAAGTTGTTTATTGATGATTATTTTAAAACTTTGATCTCTTTTTACGATAAAGCAGGTTAAATATGAATTTTTGGTCATAAAATACAAAACCTATATAACTTTTTTTTTTTTTGCAAAGAAAAAGCATTATTTCGGTTTAGTTTTAGCGAAGTGTAAATAAACTATATTGATTTACAAGCAATAGATTTGGAATGTAACTGAATGCCTCTGGGGGACGGGGAGAGGGCATATATCCCATGTTTTAAAACTCCTAAACTTCGACCACAGATAAGCTGAGGGCAAATAATTTGCGTTTACCCAAACTCGAAAATCCGGAAAAAAATAACCCGAAAATTTGGAATAGCTAGTTTTAAAAATTAAGTTTTTCATTAAATGATAAAATCTTGTGCAAAAAGATAATGTGTTTCAAACGTTATCGGAAGCTCTCGACGATGACCCTAAGCAATGAGGACGGTAATTAACGCCGAGGGCAAAGAACAATAGTAATACAATAACAGCACGTTGGAATTTATCGAGATGAACACCTGCACGAAGTTAATGCTACAATTAGAACGTGAAAAAAGTTTTGGGCACTATAGGGGACGTAACAGCAAAAACTTTCAGTATTTGTTTAGCTTCGTGGTGAAACATTTAAAAATTGTTATATTCACAAAGTTTAAAGCATTGAGACAAATCCCTAATGACTCGCACAACGAAATTAAAGAGAAAACCTAGGTATCTGTTTAGTTTCGGAGCTGTCGTTGTTCCCTTCCCCGTCTTTGCGCAAGGTCCTTACATATGTTTTGGCAGTGACGGCGATGACTTGGTTTCAACCAGCTTGTGACAACTTGATTGACTTCCTCAAAATTTGATTGACAACCTTGAGATCTACCACTTGATGGACAGCGCTGTATTTAGTTTTTCTATTTCGTGGTATGTCGTGTGCAACATTTTAGCCGCCTGCAAAAAAATAGGGATTTAATTTCAGTATCATCTCTGCCCCAAATTTACTGCTTATGACGGTTTTTCCACAACAATTTTTCCTCGTTGAGATATTCAAGTTGTGAGAAGTTACAACTTTGTGAAAGAAATTTAAGTATGCATACGCGTTTCGAATATATATTCTCTTCCTCTTTGTTAAGACGCAAAATAATAATTTTATAAAAAAAAATAAAATATCTTCTCCGTGCCTTAATAGCCTGGTGAAAACCTTGGCAAAGTTTGTGAGAGTTCTCGAGCAGGTGAAAACCCGAGGTACAACTCGCACAGTTCACCTTTCTAAGGGCCTGTTTACATGATGGAGGGCTAGCTCTACTAGTAAAGTTTGCGCTACCAGTAGGGTTGAAGATTAGCATCATGCTACATGAGAAGGGCTAGCCGTAGGGAGTTGAGTGAAGTAGTAGCGTGGCTGCTAAGCAAACTAAAGAAACTGATATTCAATATGGCGGACGAAAAGCGTTCTATAGCGGCAAACTTAACTTTTTTGTCTCTGTTGCTATTTCTTGCTGCATTTCAGTGTTTTGGACAGATCAGGGCATTATGTCATCAGCAGCCAGCCTTTTAACCGAGAAAAAGTTCACGAGTACTCGAAGTCCTTTCGGTTGAATAGCAATCAGTAATGACCTTATATAGTTTCGCGGTTCGTGGTATTACGTGATCTCACTGAAGAGTCAACCCTAGTAGTAGAGCCAGCCCTAGCGCGACCGTTTACATACACTAAACAAATAAAAAGCTGGCCCTAGTATAGTAGAGCCAGCCCTAGCGCCACCGGTGGGGTGGCCCCAGCAGAACGGTACCCCTACCTTGCATGTAAACGGAAGGACAAAACACAATAGACAAGGGGGACCTTATTAGTAGGGCTGACCCAGCAGAAGGGCTAACTTTCACTATGTACACAGGCCCTAACTCTCAATATAAACAAAATCAAGGAAAAACAACAACAACAACAACAACAAAACCTAGAGCATTTGTCACAACGATTTCCGAATTATGATCAAAATAATTTAGTATTAAAATTTCCTCGGAATGTAACACTGAAATCTTTCGACTTTTCAGTTAATGAATCTTAAAGAAAACTACCTACCAACTCTGATGTTTCGGAGCCCAGCCAGTCCCTGAAAAATATATTTTTGGACATTTTAAATCAATATCAAGTACTGTCAAGGAGATCAGTTACACATCAACCTTTAAAAGAAAGTGGGACCCTGAGCCTATAACAACGCCGAAACTGATTACCGTGGCTGCTACCATCCTTGCTCACTACCGTAGGTTTAAGAATAATTTCGGATACCAACGTAGCCTTAGTGACCATTTTAATCGCTTCAAGTTAGCTTCTGGTATGCCTGTGATATCTGTACACGATGCTTTTTCTAATATACGGAAAAAAAGACTTTTGACTTTAAGGGAAAAATATAATATATTATTAAAAATTAGGGTTTAGGGTCAACCTTCAAAAAAAAGAATTTTGAAAATTTAGGAGGTCGGGAATACCACATTGAAAATTTTAACACGAACTACATAAAGAAACGGTCTATAAATTAGTTAAACCATCTTAAGGTTTTATCACGGGTTGTGATTTTTATCTATTCTTCTATATGTTTGTAATAGCTAAATCCTACCTGTAAAATTCTTTAACTGCCGAATTGTCTTCTGGCTCCCGATAACTGAAACAATTTAAACTATAGTTTAAAAAACAGTCCCAGATTTCGGAATCATGTTAGGAAAGGGCGACAATAAACATGTTTTTATTTCTTTCGCTGTAATACTAAATAATAAACTATCCTCCATAAATTTCCGGCACACAATCGAACTACAGTTAACCTTAGCAAACAAACACATTGCAAAATAAAACTAAGAGCGGATAGCCTACCGAACGTCGTTGTACAGTAAATCTAACTTTTCGAGCAAGTCCTTTGCTGTCTGAGTTCCCTCTAGTCGAATCTGGCCGCCGCCATTCAAACAACCTTCAAGAAAAATTGCATAAAGAAAGCAACATTTATTTAGTGTTCCCATGAACTCTGAGGGCCTGGAGATCTAAGTTTTTGAAGTAACATTTTACCTAATTGTAGCATTGCCACAAAACTCAACTCACCCGAAGGACACGCCATTACTTCTACAAAATGGTAAGGAGATTTTCCTCTTTTGATCTTCTGCACTAGATTCTATTAAGAAAGAACATGAAAATCTAAAGTTAACGAAATATCATAGCAAACGAGCTATACCGTAAGCTCCCCTGATTGGTCAGTTTTGATATGTTGTTACATGATAAGTTTAAATTGGTACAAAGTATCTGTTAATTGGAGAAAAATCTTGTGTCCAACACCTTCATTACTATGTGAAAGGTGAATTGCTCAACATGACGGACAAAGAAAAAATCTGAGTCCACGATAGGATTTGAACCCATGACGTCCTAAACACCGGGCGGACGCTCTACCCACTGAGCTACAAGAACTCATGGAGAGCAAGCTCATTAAGCTTGAGTTCACATGTGGCACGCGTCTTGCATACTGCAAGGATGAGTACTTCGAAGTCATCGTAGGTAGTAATAAGTGAAACAAAGATGGTGAATTTTAAGCTCTGTAACAAATGTGAAAGGTTATTCAAATAAAGGAGCCTGGCATAGAGGGGACTAAATGTCCTATTGACTGCGCTTCAGAACTTATTTTACCCTGCAGGAAACTTTGTAAATAAAATATAGGAAATAATTTGCCATATGAGTTCGGTGGTTCCGTGGTATAGCATCCGATAAGTGCACGGTAAGTCAAGCTCCATTTGGAGCTAAGATTCTATATGAACTCCTTGTCTCCACATTAACTAATTATACATTATTTCTTAAATGACCGTCTTGTTGTATGGATTATTAATAGTGACTCTATTAACGTAAAAGCGAGATGCGGTTTAAATGTTCATTACGTCCAAGACTTACTAATATTACTCAGACAAATGACTATGTGATACAGCCAGTGTGTCCTAACCTATTATGAGTTCCCATGGCTTGGCGGTAGAGCGTGCAAATCAGTAGTATAAGGAAGTTCATTCTTTTTCTGAGTTCCTTGTCTTTGCATGAATTTATTCATATACAAAATCATTTTTTACCTGAATATTTCTGAAGCCGTAAGCAGCAGCAAACTTTAGAACCGCTTTTCCGTCAACCTAAAAGAGAAAGGAAAGGATAAAAACTGTTGAATGAGGGAATATCTTTTTCTTTATTGACAAAAAAAAATCATTAACTGATTAAGTTACTGCTATACTTCACCTCTAAAGTTACTTCCTTAAAATCTCTATTTCGCAAGATCTTGTATTCGAAAGTTTGCACGTCTTTCTGAAAGAGCTATGAAAAGGAACGAGATTAGTATTGACTTAGTTAAATTCTTTACGAGCCTAGCGGCCCATGGAGCCGGCGCTTATCTCCGGTTTCCGTAGTGTTAAGCGGATGAGAGTCTTTTGACTCCCTTTGGATGGGACACTGATCCATCGCAGGTTAGCTCACTCATAGCAAAATTAACGATACTTTTGAGTTTGAAAACTGACATGTTTCAGAAGTTACAACTGCCGTCATTAGAGTGGTACATAGTATATAGTAATGGGAAATTTACATCAATACAAAGACTAGTAACAAAGCTTCAGTTTGGTATGTTTGACCTCTTGATTTAAAGAAGGCTAACACCAATTTACATGTAGTGTCTCCTTTATCTTAAGGCTGAATTTAGTGTTGGCACAGTCAATTATAGAAAAGCATTCACTATAGAGTATGCATCACTGCATGTCCTTAACCAACATTAAATTAGTTACTCACTCATAACTACAAAAAAGGTTCTGGAACTCATGGTGCGTCCAAGCATACAAAAGAAAACACTGATTCATTGTTACTGGGAAGCGATTGCAAGTGTTTCACAAAAAAATGACACTCGTTTCACGGCCTTATTGCATCTGCTTTCTAAATACACTTAACCTGGAATTCGTAACTAAACGCCAAACCTCTGCTTTATAAAATACGAAAAATAGTGGAGAGTATTTATGTTTTGTTCCAAAAAATAACACAAACCTCTTTTGCTGCGTGCTTAAAGATATGTTCGAGAAAGCCACCCTAAATAAAAAAAAAGCAATTATGAGACTGTGAATGGATGTATTAAACTACTGGTATCGTATTTACCATTATAATGGTCATAATCAACGTTATTATTAATATTGTGCTATTCGTAATTATTATATATTTGGTATTATTACATTGAATCATCCTTATCGTTGTCCCACATCTTCTTCTTCGTTATCATCATCAGCAGCAGCAATATCATGTTAATTGTTTTCAACATAATTCCTTTAATTGCCGTCATCATCATCCTATTCATCGCCCTCATCATCATTATCCTCATCGTCGCCATCGTCGTCGTTACCATCTTCATCATCGTTCATCGTCATCATTCTGATAATCGTTTCACCTTTGTCGTCATCACCATTATCACCATCACCATAATTATCACCACCATCACCACCATCACCACCATCATCATCATCATAGTTTCATCTTCGTCCTCAGCACCATAATAATAATAATCATCGTCGTCATTATCATCATCATATTCATCACCATTGCTATCATCATCACAATCATTATAATCATTATAACAATCCTCATCGTCATCGTCATCATCATCGCCATAATCACCATTATCATCATCGTCATCATCATCGCCATTTCACCTTTTCGTAATCATTATCATCATCAACATAATTATCGTCACTATAATCATCATCACCATCATCATCATCAGAATCATTATCTTCACGGTCATCACCGTGAAAAGAGCAACACCAACCACCTCCGATCTTTTCGGTTTTTTTCGAAATTACTTTTACTTGCACATACTTTCTATAACTACATATCTTTCTCGTAAACATAGCAACGAATAAAACACTAACCGATCCACCCCCTCTGTGGCCCAGGATTTCATCTCCTCTCACACTGCTGTAACTGTAAATAGAGTAACGTTAAAGACCTTTGATTTAATCATTCTTTCAAAAACCTAGAAAACAGACAGTTCTAAACTAGAATCAATTTTTAAAAATTTAGTTGATTCATTTTTGTTTACTTGAGATCTTCATGCGCTTTTTGGAAACCTGGTTTGGTTGGTTTGGTTGGAAAGATGGACTGACAATATTTCAGGAACAACGGAGGAAAAATTTTTGTCATAGTAACTTCACCAAAACTATCAGGTTAAACTTCACCAGAAACTATTAGGTTAAATTTTTTAAAAGAACAACCAAGTTCTATGTGCTGCCAGAACCAATGATAGCGTGACCAATGTGATCTCTCTCATCAATGGAAATCTGAAACCTCAGCTGTTGGGTACTTACAGACAATCAAGCTCTCCACCCTCCATTTCTGTAATATTGACATTTTTCTCTTCTAACATTTTTTCTACTTCACCTAGGGAACAAGGACATTACTTTAATTGTTATGCAAAGAACGGTTATCTATTAACATGATTATTACTAAATAATAAGCTTAAGTTTTTGAGTTTACCTGTCATTTCCTCTTCGGATGTAGGTAACTTTAAACATATGTCCCGACGAATTACTAAGCTAAACCAGAGTATGTCTTAACTCAACACCCACACACCGCTTTTTACCCGATAATTTTTTTGAGGTGTACCTCTCTTCGCATGTGAAAACCAATAGTAACAAATGGGGTGTAACATTTTATGGAAAGTACTGAGCACTTGAATCCCCGATTAGAGCCACTGGATTCTATCTCTTATACTTTTGCCAAAATGATTGTTTACGTGATCCATTTAGAAAGCATTAAAATGAGCTATTTAATCCAAGTAAAACTGTTATATAGCGTTCAATTTCTTTTTTGGATAGTCCAGATAGAAGATATCGATAGCAGAGTTTATCTTTTCCCAGAGCTTGTTAAATCCTATATTTTATCAAAGTGGGTAACCAAAATAACGGGTTCTATATACATGAAGTATTGTTGTTAAAATTACCGAGTTCTCTTTGATATTTAACGAGTTCCGTCCAGTTAACAGCTTGCAACACCTCATTATATCTGTTTAGTAGATGCACTTACCGGTGGAAAGGACACAGTCTACGTCCCTAGTGCGATAGATGTCACTGTAAAAATCTTCCCTTGAGGCTTCAAGTTTCTTGTCATAACAAGGCATTATTGTCACGTGATAAATGTCATCTGGTCTGTATTGACAATGCGAAGATGTCAGTTATTGTGCTCATTGTGCGAGAATTAACCATATCGCTATGGCGCACTATATAAAGATTGAAGGTTTCATTAAAAATAAATTGTATATGAAAAAGAAACACACCTATTAAAAGCGCTACTAGCTAACTTGAATCCACGATAATAGGCACTATGGCCGACTAGAATCGCGCTTTCATTGTTTTCACCCTGAAAACATTTTCAGGGTTTTCAATAAGAGCCAGCACCCGGCAAAAATTCGCCGCCTCAAATCAATAAAATCGCCGGTGCGAATTTCCTCTGATTATACGGTAGTCTTGCCAAAAAAAAAGAAAAAAATGTAGTTGAGCCGCCTCAAATTTCAAATTCACCTCCTCATTTCATTCTTATTGAAAACCCTGCTACCAGTTGGGGGTTTTTAATCGTGTCGTGTGTGTGTCAAACCCGGAGAAATTTACCCTTTCAGCTACTCCAAAATTCAAATATAGATATTGTAATTTATTTTATCGCCGCCTGGTTAGCCTAATCACCGCAGCCTGGTTAGCTTAATTGGTAAGGTGCCAGTCTATCGTGCGGGAGGCTCAGGTTCGATTCCCGGCCGGACCAGCACTCAGGGTCTTAAAATAATTGAGAAGGTGCTGCCTTTGCGCTAACATCTGCAAATAGTTAGACCTTCGCGTCTTCTTGGATAAGGACGCTAAACCGTAGGCCCTCGGGGACATAACTGTGTTTATGTGTGTATGTGTTTGTCATGTGAAAGGTCTCTGTCCACCTTAAAGTGGTAAAGATGGTGTCCCCAATTAGTAGGCCTTTGGCTGGCTAGAAGACTTGACACCTAAATAAAGTCTTTGCTAATATTTACAAAATTTCAAATTTTAAAAAAAATCCTGGTCCTGAGTCAGCTAATAACAAATGGATAGCCTTCAACGTCCTTCTCTGCCAGTTTCTCCGCTAAATGCTTCATAAACATTTTGCATTCTTCGCCCATCCCGCCGTCGGTTCCAAAAACAAGCAAGGTAAAGGAGCCCATCTCGACTTCTAGCACCCTTTATTGGTATTTTCGCTTCTTACCACTCTCCTGTTCCTGGAAAACTGCTGCAGTTGGTTTACCCTGGTTAGCCTTGGAGTTGACATGCGTCACTCTTACATAGAAAATTGCTGTCAGTCCGCGCGACCAGAAGCTACTAGTCTTTATGTCCAATCTCGCATCGGAACTTGTTTTGGCTGATCTTAGGTTCATCACTTCATTGTCCAGTGGCTGGAGGTGAGGCTCCACTTGGACATTCTTGCACACTTTGGTAAGTAGAGAGGTTAGTAGATTTCTCAATCTGTCATGGCGCTGAGCCACAAATCTCCCCTCTTTGCATGGCAGGGCATGGACTACGTTAAATGGCTCTAAACAAGCACAGGTAGACAATAGGTCCTGCAGTGGTAAATTGTATCGCAATCACAGGGAGTCCCTAAATTCTTGCTTATTCAATGTCAAACCCTGGTCTTTGAGGGTATGGCGTTGAGCCAGGAACTTACACCTGTGTGAGACGCAACAGCGCAAAAATGAGCGATGCATCGATGCTCTCGATTTTGAACTTTGTGTTCTCCGCCTTGAGTGTCCCCAGGTCTCTTTTTAGTTTCTTTACCAACTGCTCATTTGTATTCATGATTTCACTTTGAAATCTGATAGACTAAACATGTTGCTTGGTGAAAGGTTTTGACGCTCAGTACTGTTGTGGGGCTTTTGTTGTCAAATCAGGTATGTCCAACCCATTCCCCCCCCCCGTCCTCCTCCAAACGCTTCCCCCCTTGCGCTGATGTTAGTGTCAGGAGCTCGCTCAGTTCATCTGGAAGTGGTTCTGCTTGGCCAAATATATAGGGTGGGGAGAAACATCAAATGACTCGATTGTTCGCTTACAATAAATGAATTTACATTTGTATTCCTTGGTGAATACAATATAAGCTGCATGTAATTGGCTTTTTAACTGGCTTTTAGCTATTTCTGCTAGTATAGTGTTGAAAATATTGGTTGAATTTTTCTAATCTTTCATTGAATTATTTACCTTACTTCCCAAAGGACTACCGAGTAATTCTATAACAAGGCAAGAAGTTAAATTTTTTTTTGCGGTTTAAGTCACAGTTTTTGAAATTTGCTCTTGAAAATTATCCTGTTCACGTTAATTTTGAACATTTCTATCTATCACACCACTTTCTTTTTGATAAGCAAAATCTAACTGGTTGTGTAGTAAGCTATAAAAAAACCAACGGAGAGAAACAAGTTGTGTGCACTCGCGATTCTCAAAAGGGCTCTCTATTGGACGAATAAACACTAACTAAAAATCAGGAACAACTTTAGAATACACCGGCACTGTCGTTAATATAATTCTGCACATTTGCTTTTAGAGAAAGACGAATACGTAGCATAAATCACCATGTCATAAAAGACAGTGCCGGGGTATTCTAAAGTCTAACCAAAAATCATTAAGGCATTTATCATCAACATAACTCTTATTTTTGTTATATAGCAAGCTTGATAGTTTCATATTATAAAAATGGTTTAATCGTAAGTTAGAAAAATCTGTTGCTGTTTCCGTAACAAGGACGTTTTTTTATGGAACAGGGTTGTTAGCCCAGTGTCCAACCCCCAACCTGGAGGACTTCGAAACCATTACTTTCATTTAATTCTTTTTATCAATGAATGTTTTTATACCACAACTTTACATACTAATTATGAATCTGAGCCGGTGATTCCACATTATGTTGCCAGCTAGTTGGGAGAAAATATATTCCATATTGGCGGAGTGGCGCAGTGCCGGCAATACAATGTGGAATCACCGGCTCAGAGTCGCAATTAGTTTTGTATCGCGACTTATTTAATTCTTTTCATGCGCGTTAATTCTGAGCCGCTTATTCTACAGTATGTCAGGACCATCTCTCCCTGACCAAAATGTTAACTGTATTGCGATACTACTGTCTACATTATGTGATGTCTCTTTCCCTGACTAAAATGTTAACTATATGGCGATAATATCATAAATCAGAACATTTCGCACTGAGAAGCAACCATAATTGGAGTTTTCAAAGTTTGTCAGCTTTTTA
The DNA here is from genome assembly GCA_025331085.2 of Zoanthus sociatus. Lineage (NCBI taxonomy): Eukaryota > Metazoa > Cnidaria > Anthozoa > Zoantharia > Zoanthidae > Zoanthus > Zoanthus sociatus. The sequence continues at coordinate 818 of JAOBAY020071018.1, read as the reverse complement.
AAACATTTTCTGATTTCTCGTAAAATTGATCGTTCCATACTCTCATACTTGAGTGGTGCAAAATTCGCTGATTAGGTTACTAAAATTTGTCCCTTGCGACTATGAATAAGGAAATAAACATTTGAAATAAACATTTGAGTTGCCGTAAGATTGATTGAAGGCGATATTGGGGCTGGTAATAACATCAAAATATTTTGCTATACAACGGAATTGTAGTCAATAGATTAGAAGTACTGGGGGTGAAACACTGGCCAGTATAACAACACAATGCATTTTTATAATTAAGGCATCAAGTTTTACAAATTATAAAAAAAAATATATTTACAGTCAATAAAGCAAACAGATATTTTACGGATTCTATACGAGCAAACACAGTAGTTCAATTTACTTTAATATTACTTCAGTTCACTCGGCTCTGGGATGAGACTGCAAAAGAATCTTGTTAATAAGTTCAGACTTCTTAACTTTCTGATACAGGCAGAATGGCCAACTATTGTTTCTAAAATAGCAATTAGGTCTTTTAGGCCTGTTTCATACGCCGTGCTACAGTCGTGCTAAACTAACTCGACTATGGTTCAACCGCTGCACGACTTTGGTTCATCTTGGTTTTAGACGTCGAACTTCTGTCGAACTTTGCAAAATGGCAGACAGCAAAAAAATCATGTTTTTGCGGCAATTTATAATTACGGCAAGAAGAAGGAGAAACATGTTACAACAATCTCTTCTAGCTCATAGCATCACAAGAAGACGAAGAGTGATCTTTTTAGTCATTTGCTTGTGTGCTTTATTGCTGTCATCTGCAAAAAAGAGCGAAATAC